>JAUMHH010178617.1:0-15292 GCA_032359455.1 Chlamys rubida
CAAGGAGCGAAATTGTTTCGCATTGTTCAGCCTCTGTTATCTTGTGTACAATTAATTTACTATGTTAAAACACATGTGTATGTTGTGACTCCTATAAGCTGTACTGCTTTTGGAATAAACTGAATTGAAATTGAGTTGATTATCATCTTGATTAGTATATTTACGTAGGGTAATTTATTCTATTTATTGTACACATATAGATATACATTAATGATAATATAATCAGAATTCAATAACGAGAACAAACAAGGTAAGAAATAAATTGAAAGGCCTTGAACATCTAAATAAACATGTGAATGTTTATGTCATTTAAGTCATTTATCAAACACTTCTGTTTTACTCCTTAGATATATCTTTATATATCAATTATCGATAAACGCCTGAACAACAAAAATGAAATAGTCCGATGGCGGCTTTTCTTTTTAATTTCAAAATTTAATTTTAAAAAATATGGAATACTAAAATACATCGTTAAATAAATATATTTCGCTATATAGAGTTGTACAGGTAAAATCCTATGGTGGTTTTTTACATCACCTGAAGGATCTTTATTTGAAATGAATTAGACAAATATGATGGCTAGGATAATTGTATTTCAACCAAGAAATTGCAAATTTTCGTATGAATTTGTTGATAGAACAACAGCCTATAAAAAATATTACAACGGACATTTTTTGGATGTGTAAAATTATGTCAAAGACTTTATTCATAATATTTAAGGAATCTATTTTAATTTTACATTTTTGGTCCAAATATTTATTGTATAATTATTATACACTACCGAACTACTAAGAATGTATTAGGCTTGTTAGATAATGCATTTTGATTCTTAACCACTGTCTACGAAACTATATCTTTTACAATTATGGGGTTATTTTTTAGTTTATAAAATTTACTTCGAGATTTAAGTAAAAACGTTTAGTAATTGTTATTTTTATTTAGACATTATGATTTGTCTCTGCTATTGTCTATTGTAAAATACCGATGATTTGCGGTAACTGATATTTCCTTTTCATTCAAATATCTTGATTTTCTCCATTTCCTATTAACTAATAAATTGCAATCCCCAATGAATTATTCAAAAATCCGACTCGGAGTCATTTCAAAGTGAGAGAAATAAGACATTATTATAAAGCATTGTTGATTCTACTTAACAGATTCTATAAAGATTTTATATTGATAACATTTTTCTTGCATAAGAAATCTATTTCAGAATATAAATTGAAGACATGAAGCTCACGGTCTTGTCAATCAATAAAATAAAGGCCGTAAAATAAATGGATTTTCTGGTATAAAGGAGTGTTCTGATATATAATATAACATATGTTCTGATTTGTCTGCCATAGGAAGCGATTTTTACTTTTGTTTCCGTTATTTTTACTCTAAACATAGAATCGACGAGAAATTGACAAGCGACAATCCATATGCTTATTACAAAACCATAACAACAATTGTAGTTAGATTTCAATTAGTGAATTATTTGCGCGTTCGATAGCGCGAAAAACTCCGGTGATTCACGCGCGGGGGCAACGGTTGCACGTGTAGGAGTGACATGCATTCATTGACGGCTTTTATTTGTAAAACCATCATCAAATTAAAAATTTCCACTTTCACAATGCCGCTATGTTTCAGTGTGCTATTGGTATGTATATAGAGAAATACAGAAAAATCTCGTACTCAAACGATGGAAAAGTTGACGCGAGTCTCGGGGGATTCGTCGACGGTTCGACGCACTGTACAAACATAATATATTTTCTACAAATCCTAAAATACGCTTTAATCTCAAAACCTCAATTGCTGTATTGAACTAACAAAACAGCAGACGCTGGTTCTTTCCCGCGTTTTTTCTGTGCTTTATCAGTCGCAGAAACAAAATTCCACACGCATCTTTCGCTTCATTGCTTCTGTTTTTCTTATTTTCCTCAACTATAAAGTAAATCTCTGGTTTTTTCTCCATCAAATTGATTTGATTGGTAGGATGAGACAAAACGCTAATTTAGGTCAGAAAGAACAAAATGTTTGTACTAAAAGTTGATTTACGGATTGGTTAAAACCTATTCAGAATCGGCCAATTACACGCTTTCTTTGCTCAGATTAAAAATTGTTCTAAGATACATTCATTTTCGTGTAGTTTTTCGATTAGATGCATTAATATTGATTTTGAATATTCGTTTAATTCTGAAGGACATGTAAGACAGTTTTGTAAAGCTGTACGATTTCCTGTTTACTTATTTATGATTTTTCAAATAGTCCAAAATATATACAATTTAATCAAATGAAATTTAACCATCATCAGCATCATCATCGCTTTTCTTTATTCATTAAAAAGTTGTTCAATGTGTTTGTATAGTAAATGAAGCAAAAACACTATTATTTTCACTCGCCCTTCGCTTTTTGTTATAGGAACAGTATTTAAGGGGTCGCTGGGTTTAATATCCCCCACGTTTCGTGTCCTCTTGATCCCCTATTAATTAATTGATACGTGAAAGGGAGAAGGGCTATCTGTGCCCATTAAGGGATGTTGATAGTAATGTCAACATATGCTGTCGCTGATTGGTCGACATGACCACCCTTGACCAATAACAAACCGTCTTTTATAACTTCATGTCACCGCGAGGGGTGGTTCCAAAAGTGAAAAGGGAAATAGAAATAAAACAAAGATGGACGCTTGTACGTCACAATAAAGGGACGAGTGGACAGGTAGCAACACCTCTTGTCCACGCGGTTACAAGAACATTACTTGAAAGACAGCAAATCGGTTTATACGGTTCCCGTGGATTTAGCTCAGTGGCATAAGGCTTTTTAACACGGTATTCTTTAGAAGGTGTTTAGTTTTTTTACCGACAGTTTTAAGTGCAATGTAAATACGACTCCATTAGCAGACTATGTATTTTCGTTGATAACTTCTAGTGGAATTACAGGTAATTATTTATTTAACGCACGAGTTATCTTCTCCTTCGTTCTGTTCGTTTGAAATACTTCTATTTTTTCTACGTTATTTATTTATTTATTTATTTACTCGTGTTTGAATTTCTGACTTTTTGTGTGCTGTTTATTCATTTTGAGAAATTATGGGGAAATCAATGTACTCACAAATCAGTTATTTACACCTATTTTATTTTGACATTTTGTATACGTTGTGTGTTTAAAAAAATGTTGTTTTCGGCAAACATTTCTTGACCATAACACTTCTGTTGTTTGCTCAAATGTGAAGCTTAGAATTTGACCGTTATTTCTATCACGATTTCAGCTCCTAACAACGGCATTTCGGAATCTGACCACAGTCAAGCAAGTGACGGGTACAACGATTCGTATCGCGTCTCATCTCAGGTGAAAATAGAATCACCAATACTGGACACTTCATCTCCCGAATCTGTTCATCAACACCATCAACATAGCCTGCACGCGCAACAAACTCACATGCATCAGACCAGCATGGCTAGTATGGCCACCATGCAGTACAGCCAGCCGTCAATGGCCAACAAAGCCCCTCCGTACACCGTCAATGGCATTAGTTTGACCGCCCCCAACATGGATCTTGTCCACCCCGCCATGGGATATCCAGGTAAGTTATTTTTTCATTGTTTATATTTCTTAAAAATTAATTTATGAAGCAATATGTCACAATATATTCTGCAGACAGATTGGTATTATTATTTCCGGATCGACCTGCTCTTTTCGAAGTCCACAAGCAGATACTTCGCAAACGGGGTACAACAAAAATGAATCTCGCGCGCCCTTCTTATCTTACAAACACAGGGTCCATGCACATTTATCTATTCTGCTAATGATATGGTTATGTTATTCCTAAACCGGAATATTATGATATATATTGTATCTGACACCTGTGTCTGCTCCCTTTCTTTTTAATTAGCGTCAGTTCTTTATTATGTATATGGAGGGTATGGATAGATGCATATTTGACGTTGTGGTAAATTTTCAAATTTTTCTTAAATCCACATCTTCAAGTTAATAACGACCCGTCGGTGTCTGGCTGTAGATTAACTGGCTATCTGTTCATGCTGACCAATGCTGGGTCAAGTTATCACTTTTGCCCTCTATGAACAACGACAACAATCGAAACTTTTGTTGTCTAAAATAGACTTTGTTTACAACCAGACGTAATTTTGGTCATCACTGCTCCAGACTAACGTACATATGTTTGTATATAAAATGTTTTCACTAATTTATACCGGGTGTGTTATAGCAGTACTAACACAATATTTGCTTTTGAGTTAACCGATTATCAATTATCTTTTGAAAACGTTTATGGTCTAAATTTTTCTACATCGTTGTAATGATTTGACAAATTAGATTGTAGCTGAATTTTTGGTCTGCAATATCTAGCCAATAGTCAGTTTAACATTTCTGAATTGGGGTCTAGCGTTCATCAACAACCGTTCAACAACAACTCGCTATAATAAGTCATTTGTGTGTGTGTTCCGACCCCCAACAGGTCAAATTTTATACAGAAAACACAGCTCTCGCCTCAGTAAGTCGTTTTAAGTCAATTTCAAAAGCTATATGGTGCCAGGTGACGGATTTAATGTAAACGTGTGACCCAGTCGTCTGAAAAGGAACGCACGTGTGAATATTGGCGGTAGGGAAGGTATGCACGTGTGTGAAAGTTGGAGGTTGTGACGAGAGCAAGATTGATACATGTGGAACACTTTACGCTAACCCGTATTCGACCATCAGGGTATCTTTGCCACCCCGGCAGATTCGCTATTGCCCGTATCCATTATAGCTTTCCATTCACAAACGGACATTTTCCAGTCGATAATAGCCGAACACAGCGGGACAGGACTGGAAATTCTGTTGATAGCTGTGACCATCTTTATAACTATTGTTCACTGGGTTTGGTCCCATCGCGATGAGCATTGTCCATTCTTTTCCCAAACTTGAGGTACAAGCGATACATAGAAGTTAACGTAACGTGAAATTTGAGTTGGGCCTTTAATTGTCATAGCGATCATTAGGTTCTACCCGTGGTAGAAATCTCTAGTAGCAATTACATGTCATTTCACTCCACAAGGAAACCCATCCCATCCTGTCGAAATAAAAAGCCGTATCGTGTGTTTCAATTAGGGAAAGTTTTATCCCATTAAATCTTGGTACACAAATACAGGTATTTCGTTTGAAGGATGCTTTGCCTTCCATTGAAGTTTCATCCTTACATAGTGAAAAATTGTGTTGGTACAAAACTAGACAAATACGGTGTTTTTCAATATGGTTAAGACACAAATTTCACAAAATGTCTGCGTAGTATTTTCAAGTGTTGTCCGTCATTATAGTTATGATACAATACCGATTATTCGAATTCAGCAATCAACCACACATCGAATTTGCATAATATATAAGTCTTGTCCGGTTATCATAAAGAGATATCTGCAGAACGGGGAACGTCAATGTATGCATCTTTGTTCAATAATAAATTTATCGGGTAGATATCCATGGAGGATACCCTGTTGTAAGTATTAAACGCGATTGTAATTGACGCTTTCCATCCCCCAAAGCTTAGTTAGCCCACAGACCGGACCGTCAACTACCGTCATATGATTCGGACTATATTTAGTCGTTTTACTAATTATATACTGTGGGGATTCAAAATGTTCAGAATATAACAAAAATATCAAATATGTTATTATTTTCATAATTGATTTTAAAAATATGTAAACATAAATATAAATAGTTTCGAAATCTACGAAGCTAACCTATACTTTGCCTGCGTACGGTGTCTGTATGGTGTGAGAAGCTCGCTGATTGATTTGTACCGATAGACTCCACGTTCTAGGTATGCCGCATTTGGCCAGGTATCGATCTGGCCACCAGGTAAAAACGTAGGAAAGGAGAAAATGGAAATATCAATGATAATATACTGGTTCACATACGGAAAGGATTTGATACACGATTTTAATCCAATAGAGCGCTGGGAGAAAAACCATGTTACAATTTTCTGGGCTATAGTTAGAAGACCACGGGACTTTGTAGGGTGGACAGGCCCTTAGTCTGTCTGGTAATGCCGTCTTTTTATTGATCAGGGGCACCTTGTTGTGATATTTCTGATGGAAATATCTTTAATGAGACTCGATTGCTACAATTTTGATAAACAATTACAATTTTTTTTATTGTTATGATTTAATATATATACAGTTGCAAATATTTTTGGATTGTTATAAATTTAATAAGAAGTTACAACAAATATTTTCTAAAATGGACCACATCTGCAGAATAGTACAAAAAATAAATAAATCTACTCAATTACCTGACTGACTTGTGAATGATAATCTTCAGTTGAATTTTGAATAGATTTTTCAAATTCCAAACTAGACCTACATTGCTAGTGTGTCCCTTGAAATTGATATTCAGGAGTAGGACTAAACTTTAAAAATGTCGAAATTAATTTAAATATTTCTTGTTAACAATTTATGTTATTTTTTGATTAAACAAAAACAGAACAAAAGTTAGGATACTGTGTATGTGAAACACGCACGCCGGTAAGATCGTTGTCTCCCGCGTCTATAGTATACATCATTGTCGGAGCACGAGCCCATTTCTACCTTACGTCCGTGACAACTTTCTATGAAACAATGACGGAACAGCTGCCGTCCGCTGTCCTACCTAGCTATTTTTGTCGTGTCTTCAATTCGCCAGCACTTTCGATTGAAGAAATATGTGAGCGGGCACAAGTTTTTCACATGAATGCGGTCGTCCATCGCTTCTGTATTCTTCGCGTCACGTTTAGGTATTCACAAGACTGCGACACTGTGAATAGGGCCTGCATTTTTATCATGGAGTCGCCCTGTCCTTATTGAAAAACCCGAGAAAGCAATTTTTAGTTTGTAAACTTTCAGTGATCTGTGTTGTTGGCGGCGGTGTAGTGTTGTGTTTAGTATTGGAGAGAGTCAAGATGAGCCGAAAGGATATTTGTGAGTGAGACGAAATACAGATCGATTGCCCGTGTTCAAAAATAAGGGTCCGTGACAACAATCTTGATATAGAGCGCCACGTATGTTTGGGGACCTTATTGCTTAAGAGTTCTTTATGCAAATATGATTTGAAGTATTGCAGGAGGCCGCGCCATAAATATGGTCGCCATCAGGTTTATTGTAAGATGGCCGTCACTTTGACAAATGGGTAGTGTCGTGTTTGTCGATTGCTGCCAGACTCGAGAGAGTGTGAAACCCCGAGAGTTGGCAACAGGCTGGCTATTAAATGATGACTGTGCATATAGGGGAATGGAAACTTTTGTTAGATTTCGTAATTTTTATTAATTTTTCATTTATTTTGTTCCTTTACAGGTGCCAATAACAGAAAACAGCGCCGAGAGAGAACGACGTTCACTCGAGCACAGCTGGACATTCTTGAAGCCCTTTTCCAGAAAACCCGATACCCCGATATTTTCATGAGGGAGGAGGTAGCTCTGAAAATCAACCTCCCAGAGTCTCGCGTACAGGTAAGCCATGTTTTTGTTAGATTCAGCGAAACGCAACGATGTTTTTAGTGTTAAATCGAAATCACAGTAGAATATTGATATCGATATATCATATCCGTAAATCGCTAATATCGATATCATTAATGCATTAATAACTTTATTTACATCTGATTGCAATGTTAGAGAGCTAGACAGAGAGAGGGGAAATGATAGAGTGACAAATCGTTCATCTGGTATTCATTTCTTTTGCAATAACATCCGACCAGGTGTTTAAACATAGAGTTGCTATACTTTGTTCAGATTTAGCCCGGAAATGAGATTTTTAATAATTTGTTATTCATTTGAAATTGCGGTTGTATATCAATAAGGTGTAGCAAGCCAGCCATGTACTGGGTAGTGTGTACCACACACACTGGCTTCAGCGTTAACGAAACACGTTAAGATTCTAATACCTTTATATTCAGCTAGAATCCAATAGAAGATGAAAGAAAAATAAACCAAAATATTTAGAAAGTGTACCAATTTGTGTTAAATCGAGCGTGTGACCGTGACGTGCCATATATAGATGTGTGTATACGGTGACACGATGGGGAAGGTCTTCGTTTCCGTTTCTTTATCGCACCTGTGAACATTCAATATTTTACCTGTGCCGGGGATACCATCAGGGCTGTTTGCTCTGTTAATGATTGTACACAAATCTATGTCCGTCAGAGGGACATTTACCCCCGGGCTATTTTCTAACCCTGAAATCCCTCCCAAAATACCGGACTAGGTCAACACCTTTTGGATGATATTCTGTAATGGTCAGTTAATCTCAAATGTAGATTTCGTAACACTTGACCCTTGGTCAACATTGATCGTTTTGACACTCGACACATGGGAAATAGCCGATGGACTAACCTGACAGTTTCAATTCGTATAGTCAAATTTACGCATTTGATGAAGTATGGACGATTTCGAAAAATTATTTGCAATGATTATGCAAATAAGCCTCCACACATATTCAATGAGTTTATATTGCTAAAATGATAAGTTAGTATATATTAGTACAATTCTTACTGGTTTGACAATTTTTTCTGTGATGCTTTCTGAAAAGCTGTGCTAGGCTATTGAAAGACCACATACATTGAAAAACTGTTCGGCGTGTCGATTGGCTATCAATGTGCAGTTGGACGTTTAGTGACCATGATTATTTTCATATTTTTTTCGAATACCAGAGATTGATAAAACTCATGCTAGGTACTGATATTTAAAAACAAATTGCTGAAATATGTAAAATATTTTCTTTAAATTTCAAAACCTTCAGTTTTTAATCGAATTAAAATGTTGAACGAGTGTATTGAATTGAGATAAAAAGAAGCTATTTTGAAATTAAAATAAATAAAATGAAATAAAACACTACACCTATATGTAATTAGATACTGAATTCTAACAGTAATTAAAACAATGATAATTCCGAAATAGATTACACCACCAAAACATTGTTTTATAAACTGCATCTGCAGAATTATGGGTAAATGTACTATTTTTATTATTTCACATGTCGCACTATATTGAGCGTATATCATGTTTTTTATTGATATTGATATATTTTAACGTTATGAGCATATTTTGAAACAATTTTATTAACGTTTCTGCTCTTTGTGTTTAACAGGTTTGGTTTAAGAACAGGAGAGCGAAGTGTCGTCAGCAGCAAAAGGCGCAGGAAGGCAAACCCAAACCAACAACGCCCAAGAAGTCCAAGTCTCCCCCTCCTCCAGCGTCGTCCCCGGGGTACGGCAAACCCCCCGTGGTCAGCAGCCCAGTCTCCAACGGCTCCATGAACACCGGCTCTTCTATCTGGAGCCCCGCCTCCATTCCTCCAGTCAACGACATCATGAACGGAAACAGTTGTATGCAAAGGGGAGGTTACCCTATGAGCAACTCCCAGACCGCTGCCTACCCTCATCAGAACTACGGTCATTCGTCATATTACCACG
Source organism: Chlamys rubida (assembly GCA_032359455.1). NCBI lineage: Eukaryota > Metazoa > Mollusca > Bivalvia > Pectinida > Pectinidae > Chlamys > Chlamys rubida. The sequence continues at coordinate 9,415 of JAUMHH010178617.1, forward strand.
GTAGCATGGATTATCTCAACCATATGCAGCTTCCAGTCATGTCCAACCAAATGAGTAACTCAATGTCCGGTATATCGAATACGCATGCGCAGCAGGTATCGTCATACGGAACACTTCCGGGTCCCCAGACCTTAGTTCGCGGTAACCATAACGATTGCCTAGAATATAAGGACACATCATCATGGCCAAAATTTCAAGTATTGTGAAGAGAAGAAATATATAATTCTATTTATTTATAGTGAACTCCCGATATGGAGTGTCCTGTCCATACCAGTGCCCAGGTCCCGTGCCAAGTCTCAAAGATTGCACCGAATGGCTTTTCCGAACAAAGCTTGTTGTCTTCTTGAACAAAAAGGACAAACACAGTTGTTGGATTGTCTGTATATATGAACAGACGAGCGTGATATGTTATTGAAAAGTTGTGTGTAAGGCACACAAGGAATACACAAACACACACACATCGTCCAACGGTCAAAGTGTGTCAGTGCGACCTCCGGACACTGTCCAGAACTTGTCTTGCCAAGTGCTTTCTGGAAACTGTGACGTCACCAAAGCAGGACGTAATTTTACCTTATATGGTTATGTCATCGACGACAATCGCATGATTAAGAAACAAATGTGACGAATTTGTACAGAGATAAACAATAGACTGATACTGTGACTATACGTGGTATGTTGTCTGAATCTGTCGTATTGAATACCTATCTTCAATCACAGACAACTCTCGTGAGCCAGTCTCACGAGATACATACAACTCTCACGAGATTCTCAAAATATTAAAAATACTCATATCATATAACACAGGCCGTTAGTTTCGTATTTACAACGAACTTTGATTTTATCATAGTAGGCGATTGATTGTTTAAGCCCATTTAAAAAGTAAAACAAAATTCCAACCATTTTACATTCCTTAAAAATCTCATGAGTTAATTATAGCATAATGAAGTGTGAGAGTTAATACCATATCACGTGATGTTATTGATGTGTCAGGTGTTTGTGACGTATAGAGAGAGCGTGCTGATGATTGTAAACAATTGTGTATTTGATGAGCGAGTGTTGTTTATGGTGAGTTGGAACATGCTTTTGTGTTCTAATAAATATGTTGTTTTGTAAATCCAAACAAGTCTTCTGGTTTTTATTTCATTAATTTCACAAATGGCTAGCTCAAGTGAAAAATAAATGGTATTCGACGGAAATTAATCTGTTGCATATTTCGAGATATTTTCAATGAAGAAAATGACACTGTAACAAACAGTGGAGCGATACCTCAGTTTATGACGTCAGACTTCTTTGACGTCACAATTTTGGAAAATACCGAACGCACACACGCACACATACACACTTAAAGCTGTCTGATGGGTAGTTTTTGAATTTGTTTCACATTCTGTATATTTATTGGTTAAATTCGGAGAAGTTGATATTTCTTACTGCAGCGAAAAATAAAACGTCACCGATAAAAATATAAAGTCAAACATAGACCTCTGCTAACTTATATATCACTTTCATATCTCTTAAGTGACGTACATCTCAAATAACTTAAATATCACTGGAATTAAATCTTAAATTACGTATATCTCCCAAATCTTATATTTTGCATAACTTGCATCTCATAAAACTTACATCTCACATAATTTACATCTCGTATAACTTACATCTCACATAATTAACATCTTCGTTAACTATCAACTAACATATTTCTCATTTCGCATAACTTACTTCCCACTTAATTTACATCTCGCATATTGCATAACTTATATCTCACATAATTTACATCTCGTATAACTAACAGCTAAACTAATTTTTGTATTACATATCTTACATCTAACATAATTTACATCTCGTATAACTAACAGCTCACATAGTCTACATATAGCATATCTTACATCTCACATAACTTACATCTTGTATAACTTATGATACCTCAGTTATTTTTATATATATAAGTTACATATCACACAACTAACATCTTACATAAATTATATCTCACAAAACTTACATCCAAAATAAACAGAAATATCACAAAACGTAAATGTAGCATTATTCATATTTCATTTGATTACAAACCATAATTTACATCTCACATAAAATAGATACTAGAAAAACGAATTAAGGAGGTATCAATTTACAATTAAAGTCGATACAGAGAACACAAGTGAAGGATGTGCTTTCGTTTAATATTCGATATTTTGCCACTACGAACAATAGCATTCAGCTATGAGTTTGTCACAGAAAGTAAAAGAAACCGAAAGGATGACCAGTATTGTTACGCTACTACAATTGAGCAGGACACTGAGAGAGTTACTATCATTATTTTTGTCATTACAAATAAGCAAAAATTTCTCGAAATATATATGAAAACAAACTCTACACAAACTCGATAGGACAAGACTATAAAATAAACTGAGGTGATACAAACGAGGAAAGTATTATCTACACAACGTGTTCGTCCCTCAAGATGTCTCCCTTTGAGTAAAACAACTTAATGGATTGCCAACAATCTAAAAATCAAAGCTGATTTTATCAATGTTTATCACTAATACTGAAATATTGTTGTTGTAATGGGTTCATGATGTCTGTTCTTTTGTTTCTGTGTCTATTTTGGTTGCTGTCGTATTTTTATATTTAATTCAAGTTCTGATTGCGTCCAACAATAACTAAGGAGACATCAAAATGAGGACAGGACATCATAAACTCCACAACTTACTGGAGGCAAGAATATATAAATACAGTACTACAATAGTAGGTCTCCGAATCTCCCAGTATTTAATTATGCAAGTTAACATCGTATGGATAATTAATTAGCCATGTTATTCACATACACAGGTATATGACAAAATTACCCTGATTTCATGTACCTTCAATGCAGAGATATTTTGAAAATTTGAAAAAGCATAAAATGGTTTTGGAATTCGTAAAAGTAGTCTTTAAACTGTGACTAGTAAGAACGTATCAAAAACCCTTTTTGTCACTTAACATTCTTATGTTTCATGATGTTCTTGTATTATACATGGTATTAGGAACGTAACGTTTCCATCAGCTTAAAGAAAAAGCAAAAAGACACAGAAATTACTCCATATCTGAGATAATATTTTAATTGTAACACAAACAGAATTATAAACATTCGAAAAGTTTGCCAAAAATGTATTGAGAGAACGTTAAATAATTCTAATCGTTGATTATTGATTATTTTGTAAAAATGGATGATTTGTCATCTAAAAATATATTATAATTTAATGCAGCAGGGCGGTGTACTCCATATACAGTGACAAATTCTAAACGTCTTTTTTACAATGATATTGGGACAATCATTGAAATAATTGAATCAATAAACACCAATATTTACAGGTATTCCATTAGCAAATTAAATGAAAATATTTTTATTTTAAAGTATTTCTGATTCGTTCTGCTTGATATTGTAAAATTACACCGACGACTTTAACGATTTATTAGACATTGGTATGCACCTTTCTCTATTGACTATATTCTACATACGTTTCTGGAACACTTCATACATGGAACTTTCATTCTTTTGCCTCTCAATATCTCTGAGGAGTTCTAAATTGACGAAATAACCATTTAGTGCATTTAAATGTTTACTTTGTCTGGCATTCTACATCAAAACAAAATAAATTTTTCAAAGAGATCCTGCTATACTTCGTCTGTCTAGTTGATTTTTGTACTTTTCCTGTGAAGATTTTCAATTAACCCTCACATGAAAACACAAATTATGTCGACCAAGAGCAGGAACCCCTTTGGTATTCCAACACCCCACTGGAAGAACTTGCCACCGAAGAAAAAATATTGTCAACTACAAAAATATTGCAAACACGTATTACTCACTTGATTTAGATAAGAGAATATCAATTTGAACACGATAATGACCTTAAGAACACTGTCTCAGGTGTCTGAAGAATTCTAAGCATGTCAGCCTCTCCATCCCATGTAACTGCCAATATATGTATCTTCTGAGAAATTCTTGAAAAGCATTCTGGTCACCAATGACATGGGTCATTAAAAATACATACTCTACAGTATCTTTAGCCCATTTTAATGCGTCCTTGCTTGAGATATCTTCGACCAATTTCGGTCGACCCATACAAACGTGCTAGGTAAAGTAAATACTTAATTTGTTTGGCCTTTCTGCATTGACTTACCGAACTCTTGAACCCTTCCACATAAAGCGCAAAAAAAACCCAACACTTTTACCCAATATTCAAAAGGGACCTGCTTATTTCATATATCTAGTGGTTATCTTACAGGACAAGGTGGGTGACTTTACTGGTGGGCTGTCTGTACTTGAGGTTGGTCGTCACCTTGTAGCTGGACTTTCCTCTTGCAGGGTTAACATAAAATACCAGTTAATAACTATATAATCTTTGTAAATAATAATAATTTGTAAATTAAAAACTTCATGGTGGATTTTACAGGCACCCTCCCCCATTTATCTGTATTTTAACAAATGTTTCGAAACATTTCAGACGTGGATTTTCATTATTTCGACTTTCAGTACTACAGAGACATAAATGGACGAGGTGGCCTTATGGTGCATTGTTTTGGCGTTCTTCATTGATTGCGTCTATTTACAATGGATGCTTCCTTAATTGAAGTTTTCTGTTGATAATTTCACAAAAGATAATTGACAGTATCAGTATTTAAGAAATAACGTCAAAATGGCAAAACCGTGATAGAACAACATACGTAAACTGAATTTAGTTGAGAATGACGATATTTTCTATATGAGTTATATTGATCGTTTAGTCATGATATTCACACATATTTAAACGCCTAGAAATGTCACACGTGACAGGGTATTAATATTGATATTGACACGTCATTGATATATGATATATAGTATGATTCAGATGGTAATACTACTCTCTAGGTAAACCTTTACGAGTCCATGGACGTCAGGCAATCACAACATGTGTTGTTCATGTTTACATGTGAACAAAATGTATTTGTCCGTAACAATAACGCCACAAAATAAAACATACTTGAATTGATTTGATGAAAAAACATCCCCAGACATAGGAAATAAGAAAGCACCTTTTTAAACATTTAGTAAATCGATAAAGAATCGAAAGGAAAAATTTCCTACCACAAATTTTTAGTTTGCCAATTTTGTATAGTTTAGTGTCAAGTTTATAGTTTAAATGTGACCTTAGAATAGCTCAGTGCTATTCCATCAGTAGTAATACAGGTCAAAATAATCAACAAAAACATCCAATTTATTCTGAAACATAACGGTATTTAAAATATACAACGAAAGCGGAAATTAGCGAATGAACATTTTTGAATAGTTCCAAATTGACATTATTGATAGGACAGATACTTTAGTTTAAAACTATTATATTATGTTAACCCCAACCACAAGCTTACGGCCAAACTCTAGAATTGATATTGATAGTTCACCAGCACAGCTAACCACATTGTGGCGTAAAATAATCACCCCAAAATAGAAATGCTTGTATACTGTTTTAAATGATTATAATCATAGTGATACGTGTTAATCAAATTTGCAAGGTTACAACTTGATGGTATGATTAGTTCGTTTTACAAGATAAGTCATTCTCACACATGATAGGGTTCTGGCATGAATATATACATATATGTTACATGCTTTCTGGTTGAGTTTAGAACTATCGGTGTAATTTTTTTGTTCGAATGATAGTAACAGTGATAAAAGATGTTTCCCTGGTTTATACTCGTAGTACTACATACATGTATATAAATATAAACTTTATTTCAACTCATATTAATCACTCTTGATGGTCCGGATTTTAGGGCACAGGGAGTCATAATGTGGGAGGAAACCGGAGTACCCGGAGAAAACCCACGTGGTCGGGCAGGTGACCCCCATACCTTTTCACGTCCGATC
>JAUMHH010178628.1:0-15291 GCA_032359455.1 Chlamys rubida
TATTTTTTACTCGTGCTGCGCACTCGTGTAAAAATATCAAAATATTAGCCACACTCGTGAAATATATTTGTTATTACTGACGACACCATTAAATATCCTCTATATCGTCCATTCTAGTATCAACTGTGCATGTAATTGCGATGACGTGTCTTGTGTTTGGATGTATCAGCTTCAGTAAACGTATGATGTTGGATATAAGATGTTATCAGTCGGTCAATGCAATGCATGTCTGTTTTACAGAATAAAAAAAAAATGTTTATGAAAAGAATTAATTAATACAAATTTAAACATTATAGCGTTGTTATAATATTACAATATATATCGAAGATTATATCAAATATATACATGTAACACATCACTCCGAAACATACGCCATATTAAATATTACAAGCCATTCAGATAGGATGATATATGAAAATAGTAGCATACAAATGTATATAGTACCAAATACCATCAGTATATCTCAAATACTTAATTAAAGGAATGAGATATTTCCTTACCTGCTTCCCTCAAAATAAAGGTTGCCACTGCTTTGCATGTGGTCGCGAAGAGGCATTCCAAGCCAACACCAACACCATACTTATATATTCCGTGTAGACATAGACTGAATTGGTTTTTAATATTATATTCTAGTAATGACATTCATCAAGCAATGAACAGGCGGCTATTGTATCACAACGTGTATAACTCAACTAGCCAAAATAGTCCATTCTAAAATCACTCATACGAGAATAAATGTGTATTTCCCTGAAAGTTATTCAACGCGTCCGGCTGCATCGATATTCCAAATACGATACACTGTATTGATTATTATGATTCATGTTCATTGTTGTTAAATATAGCTCTATTACGTAGGTTTCACATGTCAAGTATCCGTAAATTAATACATTGTTATCGCCCTTGTCAAAACGATTTTGATGTATATAAATATTTGAAAGAGATTCGACCTTGTTATATATAACTGTTGTTCTATTATGATTATTGCATTGTCATTTTTCTGAAAAAGACTACCAAGTAAAAAGCTATCTAAATGATCACGCGTCTGAGTTAATGTGGGCCTCAGTCCCCTCATTATTGTGTTCATATATACATGTATTTGATTAGGCGTGATAATAAATAAAACATACTTAGAAATTCTATATGAATCCATCAATATGTCATGGTAGTGTCAGGCATCACATTTAACAAAAAGAGATAAAATATAAATTGCTGTGTCCATACAATAACATACGAAATTCGTTATTTCAATAAAAGCTGCAATATAGATGACGTCATGACCTTCAGTAGTCGGCTTGCTTATTAGTCCCTTTATATCTATGTATATAATTTACACAATACTGTAATAGAATTGTTGTGTTGCTGTGTTGATACATATGCATAGACATTTGAATAAGCTTCCTAAAAAATAAACATTGTAAATCATTAAAAGGCACTTCGTTTAAGAACTTTTGATGGCTATTAAAATTATTAAAATCATCGATTATTCGCTGCTTCCACATTAAATAGTTTAAGTTTGATGTGTTCATAAAAAGGCCATTAACACAGAACAGACACCTTCAGACGAAATGAAAATGCAGAGGCTGTCATGTTATTTTAGATTTAGGATACATGAATCGGCACGCCGAGGATGAGATAACTTTAACATTGTACAAACGTTATGATGATAGACTTTCGCCAAAGGGAGTTAATATCGCCTTATGTCTGGACATGTGACCACGAAAGGAGTTAATACCGCCCCCTCCTGTCGGGTAACATGACCACGAAGGGAGTTATACCGCCTCGTGTCTGGTCACGTGACCACGAAGGGAGTTATACCGCCTCGTGTCTGGTCACTTGAATACGAAAGTGGGTAAATACCGCCTACTGTCGGTCACATGACCACGTGATGTACAATATGGTATCGTATGTCGGCTACGTATGAAGTTGGCAGTACCATTATGTGGTGTGATTTAATAAGATACAAAAATAAAATAAAATTGATGTAAAAATATTAAATGAATGTTTTTAATATGTATTATAAATTTACAAGTGTAACGGACAGTTTAGGAGAGTGGCAAGTGACACCAAGGATAAAAGCAAAAATCACAGAGAAAAGATTAAAACGAAAGACAGAAATAATGTTTTAGTCCAAAATGCTTACTGCTTTTTATTTTAATTAAATAACGGCGAAAACGGTTCTCTGAAGTGATATTCTGTTTATTCAGGTCGACGAGTAGTTTGTGTGGCAAAATTTTATGAAATGTGAACTAAAGAAACTTTCAGGTGAACTACACAAACGTGCCAATTGAAAGGGACTCCGATAGTACATTCTGTATATCGGGGTTGACCGTCTGTGTGGCAAAGCTATAAAAGGTGAAATATAGAACGTGAAAATTGAAAATATGTTGGTACCAATTTATCAATAAAAGATGATGATCTATTGATTAGTATAGAGTGATAATTTGTGTATATATCTCAGTATGTGTATATACTTGTACATATTGTGCTCATCATTAATAGATTTATCAGATCTTGTCGACTATATAAAGTTATTGGTTATTGTGACTTCAAAATGTATTAGGAGATTGCCGTGGTTTGATGATTATTGTCATTAATATTTCTCGGCTGGCTGATTTGGTGACGGAGGTGGGGAATTTGTGATCCAGACAATAATGCATGAGATGATACATCACCCACCTTCAAAAGGATTTATTGATGAAGAAAACATTTATTGCCATTACTGTGAGAAACACGATTCTTTGTTCTCCGAGGTTAATCATATTCACAAGGGTTAAGCCCAAGATCCCCTACTGAAAGGGCAATAGTAGAATGAGGTTGACTCGCCATTGTTATCGTCTGCTTCCGTCGTTCGGAATTAGGTTATGGTTGTTTAATGATACATGTAAGTTTGTTTTGAAAACAAACACATATGAAAACTTAGTTTCGTGCTTTCGAAAACGTATGTTTCCTTTGCCAAGCAAAGAGTGTAAATGACCGCTGTCTCGACTCTAAACTGCCGAAAACAACTCATCAGGCCACATTGTGCCTTATCAGTAAAGTTACCTGTCAAAAAGCATAGAGACATTTCGCCGACTAGCACACTAATACTACAAGCAGGCCGAAGGACGGTAACATGATTAGCTATTCCGCCCCTCTAGTAGATGTTAAAATGGGGTCATAAAAAATGACTCAGCTGGTGACGCCCTTCGTCTCTGTTCATCGATATACCTTCACCATTAACTCAGATGGATGTTTTTATTTTTCTGACTTTCAAGTTGTCCTCCCTTTCAAGCACATTCGAGTTGTTCCAGTCTATGATGTGGTTGTGTGTGTTGGCATGGTCTGTAAAGGCTGATTTATTGTATAGTTTCTCCTATGTCTTCCTTGTATTTCTAGTGTAGACTTGCTGCTGTATGGCTTCAACTTCTCTCTGAGGTTCTTAAAGGCGTGTCCCATATTTCCGGCCAGTTTTCCCGATGTGTGTAAGGTTGTAGCTGTTACATGGAATTTGTTAAACCATCCCTGTTTTGTAATTCGGGTGAATTAACAGTTGCTTGGTGGTGTTTTGTAGTCGCATAGATGTGCTGATGTGATCTTGAAAGTGCTTCAGACATCCGTTTTATGTAGGTATAGCGACACTGCCGTTAGTTTTGCTCTCTGTGTTTGTCCATTTGTGTTTCTTCCATTTGGTTTTCCTCTTTTCTTACCGATCATTCGCGGTATCCAAAAGTTGCCATGGCCTGTTTGATAAGTCGCTTTTCAATTTTCTCGTCTTCCGGTTCAGTAACAATATTTATGCATCTTTCCTGAAGAGTGCAAAACACTTCCCAACTGCTGATGCAATGGCTGGTGTGAATTGAAGTTGAGGTACTGGTCTTTGTGAGTTTTTGCTGTGTACAAGAAACTGTGATGGTACCGTCAGTTCTTCCTAAGATTAGGGTATCTAAGTAGGCATTTTCCCGTCTGCCGTTTCTTCTGATGTAAATTCAATGGAGCCTGTATATTTCAAATGATCTAGGTGAGTTGACAGGTTGTTGACCACTCCTTTCTTATACTTCCAAGATATTGTCAACATATCTTTTTCATATTCTAAGACAACACATCATCGGAGCAGTTGTGATGGATTTCGGCTCCAGATCCTTTTTTAATAAATCAGCAACAATGAATGATACTGGGCTCCCGATTGCTGCCCCAAAACGGTTGCTGGTAAATGGTAATTGAGTGATATTGGTTGAAATGTCTATGAATTCCGACAGCTGACCTGATTGATACAGCACAATGTGGCTTAGTGAGTTGTTTGCAGCGATTTAGAGTCGAGACACTGCTCATTTACACTCTTTGTTTGACAAAGGAAACAAACTTTTTCGAAAGCTCGCAAAATAAGTTTTAAATTCCTGTTTGTGTTCAAAACAAACTTTGCATTTATTATTTATGCCAAAGTGATTGAAATCTTATTCCGAATATTAAGTTGTTGTTGCTCGTGCGGATTTTCTCGGGAGGTCCAAAGAAAGGAAATATGATCGGGGAAACTTAAGCACGTGAGGACGACATGATGTTTTATTACCCTGTCATATGACCAGAGTCATCGAATAAGGCACGCTGTTATAACGATCAGATACAGTATAATAATATATAAGGATTCTCATTTCTTAAGCCCAACACATGCACTTTTGTTTAAAGGAAATAGTCATTTACTCCAGTATTTCTCAAGAATGTGTCATTGAGCAAACAAAACGGTTACACATGGTCGCTTTTGATTGACACGACTACCGAAAGCAATGTCCTGTGATATAATTGCTTCCTTAACAAGTAATTAGAAAATTGATGATGGAATCAAGTGCTGAAATGTATTATTTATGAATGTCTGACAGTCACACAATTATACGTGATGATTTGGTATGAAATACCGGTAATGAAATAACAGAGACATGAAGTTCATGTCGTGCACCCATTACGGAAACACGGTAGAACCGTAGTCAGTTACATCTTATGAATTTTCGAAATTCGAGTCACTTGTTCCGGTTGTTAAATACATGTATGATTACGCTATTAATTGTAATCAATGCAACTTTAATAATACATGAAAAGGCATATATTTTACTGGTATACTTATTGGGTTGTAATTGTAATATCATTCGTTTCAACAATTTCTGTTTGACGATGTGATTAAGAAATACATACATAAATGTATCAATAGTGAGGAAAGTGAAGTTCTTGGGGGAGGGGGGAGGGGGGGGGGTTAATTATAGAGAGTAATTAATAAAAATTGAAAAATGACAGCATAGTATGTTGTTAGCAACGGCGTTGTGAGATATAGTTTAGCTACGAGGTGAGGGGGATAATATATTTGACCACTGGCAGCGTTGACAGAGATAGGGTTGATCTTTTGAGCGCTGACAGTGTTGCAATGGGAATGGTTAACCGTTAAGTGTTGACATTGGTAGGGTTGATCTATTGACCGTTCAGCGTTGACATTGGTAGGGTTGACCTATTGACCGTTTAGCGTTGAGATTGGTAGTGTTCATCTATTGACCGTTAAGCGTGGACTTTGGTAGGGTTGACCTATTGCCCGTTAAGCGTTGACATTGGTAGGGTTGACATATTGCCCGTTAAGCGTTGACATTGGTAGGATTGACCTATTGACCGTTAAGCGTTGACATGGATAGGGTTGACCTATTGACCGTTAAGCATTGCCATTTGTAGGGTTGCCCTTTTGAACGTTAAGCGTTGCCATTGGTAGGGTTGATCTATTGACCGTTAAGTGTTGATATTGGTAGGATTGACCTATTGACCGTTAAGTGTTGACATTGGTAGGGTTGATCTATTGACCGTTAAGTGCTGACATTGGTAGGGCTGACATATTGACCGTTAAGCGTCGCCATTGATAGGGTTGATCTATTGACCGTTAAGCGTTAATATGGGTTGATCTATTAACACTGTATGTAACCCTGTGTATTTCTCAGAATACTTTAAGATATAGATTTTTCATTCTTTTAGCCTTAAGTACCGCCGGTAAGTTTTGCTTCTTTGTGTTTTAAGTCCTATTAAAAGCTTAGGTACATGTAATTTAAGGACGTGTGAGGTTTGGTGGTGCAGGAAAACTAAGGTTCCCAGAGAAAAAAGACCGACCTGAGGTCAGTACCTGGCGATTGCCCCACGTACGCCTCGGACCCGCGACCCAGTGGTGCAGGGCTAGTGGTAGCTGAATGTCAGACGCCTTAACCATTTGGACACCACAGCCCCTAAAGCATCTTAATTACCATTTTTAAGTTAAACCTACGAATTTTAAGTACATTTTGTAAGTATATTATACTTCATTATGAAGTCATTTTATAATTATAAAAATATTATAAACCAAACTATAATCACATTATAAACAGTGATACATTATTACAAGTTGGGTATTTTGTTTCTTCCCAAAATTGAACATTTAAAATATTACAAATCATAGAAAAAAATCGTTTCTAAACTTGGCACATAAACCCGAAAAGGTCAACTGAATAGTTGTATTTCTTTTTACTTTTATCGGTGTATCATTATATATATAAAGTATACTTACAATCAGTTGTTGGTTAATTTTGTCACGAGTCAGCTACCTGTTACAATGTGTCATTAAAAACGCACCCTCTTCCGACCTGTTCCACACTGACTGTATCATATTGTGTCACCGATATGTTCTATAGCTGTCTCATTCAGATCGATTTTTGCCAGTTTGATTATGTTTTATTTAGAGAAAAAAATTGCCCAATAGGCATCAAGGAGGAAATGTACTAGGAACGCTCATACGTAAAGTTTATCGATGAGTCGTTGCAAAGGTTATTATCTATATATGTAGTGGATGTTGCAGATCTAGTATTTTTAAACGCTTTTTAAATTCTATATATACATGTACCATTTCATAAAAAGATATCAAAACCTGGGCCCGTATTCATATAACCTTTCTCTTGCTCAAGCATGGATTTTGTGCTAAAGACTAATTTCTTTTTCCGTTTATGAATTAATAATGAAATAATATTTTGTTAATGATTTGGAAAATAATTTGAAGATACCTGAAGCCAAATAGTGTTTTCACAGTTTACTTTTGACTGTTTGATCGTTTGACATGATTTATGTGAGTTACAAGAAAGTCGGTTTGAACACAAAATCCATGCTGGAGCATGAGAACGTTTTCATGAATACGGGCCCAGGTCTCAGCAGGCAACAGGAAAATGTTGCGCTAGTTTGTACACCAATCTTGAGTACATTGTGACGTCACATGACGTTTGTCATGTGACGATATGTACTTGTGACGTCACGATGTTTCCCTTATGAAATAAACTTGAAAAGCCCAGTGAAACCTGCTAGTTTTGAATTACCTCCAATACAATACATTTATTCGGATTTTAAAATATCATTATGAATTAAAATCAACTCCTTCAAAATGAGAATCTAAACAAACCACATTGTCATTACCCGAAAACAAAATATACCAAACTCTCATTTCACGAGAACAAAATATACCACATCGTCATTACCAGTAAACAAAATATACCAAACACTCATTACCCGAAAACAAAATATACCACATCGTCATTACTCGAAAACAAAATATACCAAACACTCATTACACGAGAACAAAATATACCACATCGTCATTACCCGAAAACAAAATATACCAAAACCTCATCACTGAAGAACAAAATGTATCACACAGCTGACAAAATGACATTAACATAAGTATTGTTCAATTTCAAATTAAATAGTGATTACAATGTGTATATTATGAATCATGTCTCCACTCAAAAGAGATTACTGTTGCTAGGTCAAAAGTCTATTTGTCAGCAGGAAACATCTACATGTATTGGTCAAATGTATCTAATTGTCAACAGGATATATCAATAGGAATCTATTGGTCAGCATCCTATATTGGTCAACAGGGTATATCTACCTGTATATATTGGTCAACAGGGTATATCTACCTGTATATATTGGTCAACAGGGTATATCTACCTGTACATGTATATATTGGTCAACAAGACAAATCTACCTGTATATATTGGTCAACGTGACATATCTACCTGTATATATTGGTCAACAGGACATATCTACCTGTATATATTGGTCAACAGGACATATCTACATGTATATATTGGTCAACAAGACATAGCTACCTGTATATATTGGTCAACATGACATAGCTGCCTGTATATATTGGTCAACATGACATAGCTACCTGTATATATTGGTCAACAGGGTATATCTACCTGTATATATTGGTCAACAGGACATATCTACATGTATATATTGGTCAACAAGACAAATATACCTGTATATATTGGTCAACGTGACATATCTACCTGTATATATTGGTCAACAGGGTATATCTACCTGTATATATTGGTCAACGTGACATATCTACCTGTATTTATTGGTCAACAGGGTATATCTACCTGTATATATTGGTCAACGTGACATATCTACCTGTATATATTGGTCAACATGACATATCTACCTGTATATATTGGTCAACAGGACATATCTACCTGTATATATTGGCCAACGGGACATATCTACCTGTAGATATTCGGCAACAGGGTATATCTACCTGTATATATTGGTCAACATGACATATCTACCTGTATATATTGGTCAACAGGATATATCTACCTGTATATATTGGTCAACAGGACATATCTACCTGTACATGTATATATTGGTCAACAGGACAAATATACCTGTATATATTGGTCAACGTGACATATCTACCTGTATATATTGGTCAACAGGATATATCTATCTGTATATATTGGTCAACGTGACATATCTACCTGTATTTAATGGTCAACAGGGTATATCTACCTGTATATATTGGTCAACGTCACATAGCTGCCTGTATATATTGGTCAACATGACATAGCTGCCTGTATATATTGGTCAACAGGATATATCTGTATATATTGGTCAACAGGGTATATCTACCTGTATATATAGGATATATATCTACCTGGATATACCTGTATATATTGGTCAACAGGGTATATCTACCTGTATATATTGGTCAACAGGACATATCTACCTGTACATGTATATATTGGTCAACAGGACATATATACCTGTATATATTGGTCAACAGGGTATGTCTACCTGTATATATTGGTCAAAAGGATATATCTACCTGTACATGTATATATTGGTCAACGCGACATATCTGCCTGTATATATTGGTCAACGTAAGCATATCTACCTGTATATATTGGTCAACAGGGTATATATACCTGTATATATTGGTCAACATGACATAGCTGCCTGTATATATTGGTCAACGTAAGCATATCTACCTGTATATATTGGTCAACATGACATAGCTACCTGTATATATTGGTCAACGTAAGCATATCTACCTGTATATATTGGTCAACAGGACATATCTACCTGTATATATTGGTCAACATGACATATCTACATGTATATATTGGTCAACAGTCTATTGGTCAACGTGACATAGCTACCTGTATATATTGGTTAACATGACATATCTACCTGTATATATTGGTCAACAGGATACATCAATTTTGTCAACAGTCTATTAATCAACAGGAACCAAGATAATGTGGGCGCATTTCTCTATGGAATCATGATAACCATAAGTAGTGCAAGGCATTATGTACTTGTACAAATATATCGTTTTTACATAAATGATTCAATGATATTTGGCATTGTGCTATTGCTAGTAATATTCCAGTGTATCAACCGTGTAAGCAAAGATCTTGTCTCGCGTGTTTAATTATTTATATCTGTTTCTATAGGAGTTTGTATTTGACTATACTATCAATAATAAGTATTAGCTTATCCAGTGACTGAATACTGATACATTATCTGATTACGTCGGCCATTCTGACAAGCAGCCACTCCGTTTCTCTAGCAGTTTTTTCACGCCTTGCTTATAGATTTACTCACTTCTTTCATTTAGGTGTTTTTCCCTGTTTATTCTATTGAGGTCATGTTTTCAAATGAATATGTTACTGTAAGTTGCCCTTGGCTACAAGCTAGCCAAAGGAATATGCGATAATAAAGCATAATACTGATGTAACTAGTTTTTTGTGTTTATTTGATGTATTGTTAAATAGTAACTCTTTATCCCGTTGTCATACGTTGTGATATGTAAATGTTCGTGTTTCTGTATTATAAAACGGGGCGGATTGGCTCGTAAATTTGACAGTATTCTAAGTCTGTGCTGTAATAAACTGAGATGACGCCATGAGTCTCTAGACGGAATGTTTCTTATACACTTATTTGACATTCTTAAGCGCTGTTTGTAAAGAAGTGTCAATGTTTCCAGTAAACAGTTACTTTGTTTCTGGTGGGAAACATTTTCAGATTTCACGGATGATCGTGGATTTCTGATATCATGTAATAAACTGATATGACGCCGTGGTGCTCTAGACAGGAAGGGGTTTATCATTTTACCTCCAACATAAGAGAGTTCAATATAAGGTCTCACACTAGTACACTTATTAGCTAGCTTTAGAAGAACCACTTTATACTTTGCAATATAAGGTATCACCCTAGTAAATTAGCTATAGTGGCACGACTGTATACAAATATATTGCATGCACTGTCGTTATTACATCCATGCTTATACATCAAGGTAATTGAAGTAATACGCACCCAACGAACATTTGATTGTTCGGATCCAGTGTCCACATTAGATCATATTGCCTTTATTGCTTATGAGACCTCTGGTAGTAAGCTTGCTCAATTGGTTAGAGTGTCCGTCTAAAGTTTGGCACTAAATCGCTAAGCCAAGAAATGTCTGTGCAGCTCTGACCGTTAACTATTACGACCTCCTTACTTCCATAACATGTAGTATCTATGAGTACACCAGAACAGGAACTACCGGTATCCATGGCGGACACAGAAATCTAGGAGCTTAAAAATCAAGTATGAAATTGGTTCATATGAATCCCCTGCTTCGTCCAAATTAACTCAGTGACCTCAATTGCTTTTTAGAAGACACTATCACCAAAATTTACATCCAATAGAGAAGAGGAACTGAATATACAACGAAGTTGAATGCTAATTCCTCTACGATTGAAGTCATTCTTAAGACTGACCATAGTTGGACATCGCGACTTCCCTGTCTGATTACGAATCTCCTTCCGTGACTTCCGATGTCCCGTCATAGTCACCAAATTCTGTGTTGATATCGCATCTGGAGATTGACATTGCCTGGCTCTAGAGGAGTAGTTTTGAGATTAACTCTTGAGTCTTTCAATATCTAAGCACTTCCTCTTTTAATATAGCTTTCGTAATGAGCAACATGTGACTCAAATGGTCGTTTCTTTCTTTGTCAATGGATATGCTTTATGCAAAGTTCATGGTGTTCTAGAGCAATTGTCAACGAACTATTGATTTCAATATCGATATCGTCGTATAGGGAACACGCTTAATAAACTGTCTATATATCTCCTGAAAAGTCAAATGCAAGGAATCGGAAGAGCATCTCCTCAAAACTGATGGCACTGGGTGTTCGAGACACCGGATATTGGTACTAGGCAATCGGCCATTTGGACGAGGTGGGCAGAACATCGAGGTGAGTTTATCAAAAGTATTCCTACTTTTAAGACTATGTATTGAGGCTTATAAGATCAATTCTGCACATGATTACTGTCTTTTTAAACTACATAACATAATAAGATGTAGGCACGTTTTCCATTTATTAACACAAATGTATCGCCTAGTACCGGTAAAAATGTACGATTAGAAGCTATCAGGTCTCGGATTTAATAATTGTACACACATTTTGCCTAACTATCGCGGTCGCAGATTAATACAGGATGTAATTGACCAAAATACATTTATGATATATGTGAATTGACCGCACAAATTGAATTATCATCAATACTATTTTGTTTGCCTGTACGGCAACTTGCATGTCGCCGTACATAAACATATCAAGTTGTCGTACAGGTCTATGGAATTGTTGTTTAAAAAATGTATTGATTAATGTACATGTATATGCTAATTGTATTGATTGTACAAATTGTATATATATGTACTGCAAAGCGCTTGAGAGTAGCTTATACTAGCTAGATAGGGCGTTATATCAAATGTTGTATCTTGTTATTTATTATTATTTTTATGCTGGTTTGCATTTACTGGCAGAGGAATTATCAGCCATAGCTATATCCGAAATACATCGTGCCAGAACTATTCATTTTCTGGCAGAATAATACCTCCTTCCGTTTGTTGTGTGTGCGAGTACGGTATTTTCGGTGGTGGTTGTTACTTTCTATCAAATCATATAATGTCATTGTTTGTTCTCCATGCTTAGAATATATATGGTTATTCCATTAGCAGGGATAAGGGAACCACACAGACATAATACATTGTAATTGTATAATCACGGTTGTCATCGTAACCTGGTAAACATTGTTCATTCGTTTCAAGCGCACAATGACATACACACGTTTCTACCTATCTTCTTAGGCTTTTCTATACGGCTTTGTTTTGTATTACAATTCATTAACGCTTGTACATAATTCTACCCTTACTAAATGGTAGATCACATCATTTGATACACATTGGGTGAAACGTAGCAACAAACACAATGTTGGCATTTAACAAACCAAAACAATGTATGTACACTTCACAATTTACAGTGGTACAGCGCTTGTAATTATGTTATATATATTGCATATGGGATAGCATAGAGATATGATTGTTTATCGTTAAAAAATGTCCAGTGATGGATTTCACTTCAAACATATGAGATTTATGATATGTCAAATCCAGATAACTTTAAAGTTGTCAATTTGATCTTGCTGGGAAAATTGGAAAATAATTATATGGCATTTTGATCGATATGAATATCGCGCCTTTAGGATTCACACGTGAACCGAATGTTGCACTTGGCTGGTTATGTGTAGTGCAAATATTTTCCTCCAAATCGAATTTACGATGCAGCGTGAATCATCAACAATGAGGACGCAGACAAATACATTAAATGACTATAATTCAAACGTTTTATTTTCAAAACATATAAATGACTATAAATTCGACGTTTTATTTACAAACCATAATTAACAATGATACATGTAACAACATGGTAATAATAACTGCAATAACAGGAACCCTCAAACAGCATAATAATGCTGTGGCAGAGACGCAGTGTCTGATACATTATTCTTAACACAAAGGCACTGTGACATATGTATGAGTCTAAACACATCTTACCCCGCTCCTCTATGATGGGTGGGGTACAGGTAAAGGTGTCGTATGAAGTCACTCAGATGTAAATAGTCATAAATATAACAGATAATAACTGTCTCGTACAGTGTATATACAAAACCTCAAATATAGGATATATACATGTCACAGTATATAGCAAAGCTGACAGTGAGCTCTATGAAAAAGGCAAAATGAGCGATAGACTAATAATATATAATGGTAGATAAATCCACATACTAGGATACACATGTATTATGGATGGATATATTTCAATACATAGCACTTAATAGCATCAGACTTCAGCACAGTAAATATAGGGCGCCATGCTCACTTGCATGGATGAATAAAGTTCTGGGCGGAATGGTAAACTACATGGTTATACGTTGTGATATGTAAATGTTCGTGTTTCTGTATGAATAAATGGGGCGGATTGGCCCGAAAAATTGACAGTTTCCTATGTCTGCGGTGTAATAAACTGAGATGACGCCATGATGCTCTTGGCCGAAAGTTTCTTATACGCTTGTTCAACATTCGTAAACGCTGTTTGTAAAGAAGTGTCAATGTTTTCAGTATACAGTTACTTGGTTTCTTGGGGAAACCATCTTCAGATTTTACGGATGTTCGTAGGTTTCTGACACCATGTAATAAACTGATATGACGCCATGATGCTCGAACAATACAAAAATAAAACATACATCGTACAACTAAACCTTCAATCTAAAATTCCAAGGATACATAATCGATCTATCTTATTCACAAGTTATCAGAGAGAGCAAATCCTAAAGAGGAATAGCAATTGGTTTGTTTGTGTTTTACTTCCTATTAAGAGTTATGGTCATTTAAGAATGTGCCATGTTTTGGTTGTGGGGAACAACTGGATTGTCTGGAGGAAAACCACCGACCTGCAGCAATTACTTCGCGACTGCCCAACCAAGTCCTCGAACCCGCGACCCAGTGTTGGAGGGCTAGTGATCGTAGATGAACAGGCATATCGGCCACTGCGGCCATTCATTAAAATATGAGCGTTTCACTTTGTGATTGGAGTTATAGCTGAGCTGGAACAGAACGACGACAATAGGTCGGTTATGTTTTGGGTCAAAACATTTGTAGTAAAATAAGTCAAAATGTCGGTTGTGTTTGGAATCTTACTTCATGGAACGTCCAAAGGTTGATTCTGCATGGAGTGTACACTGTGACAACAGTTGTGATGTCTTTGGGGAGAACACAACAAAGCACAGTGACATTATAGCATGTCCACAGCTGGGGTGTTAAGGGTGACACCAAACGCGACTGTGACATTAAAACATGCCAACAACGGGGTTGTGTATTGGTAGTAGACCACCCAAGACGGTTACGTCAGTGGATGTCAACAGCTGGTGTGTGTCTTTGGTCTGCACAATGCTTGACCTTCATAATATAATATGTCATCTTCTTGGGTGTGTTTTGGGTCTGCACCAAGCGGGACGGATGTGTCTGGCGATATGCTGTAATATTCGCAGTAACCTCGGCAGATCTGCAATCATTATTAATCCAAATACTACACATATGATTGCAGTACCTATGTATCCAACAATTGCAGCTGAATGTCGCACGTCGCCTGCCGATATCTTACGTCTTATCACAGAGGATAGGGATGACTTGTTCACTGCTAATTCACTCTTTAGTTGAGCTATGGCTTGCTGAAGTTGCTCCATAGTCATGTTCACTATCATGTTTTTTCCAAGGCGCGCACATCTGCAGGTACAATCTGAAATATCACAACGAGCAATAGAATCAACGTTATCTTCGAACATAATACAAACACTAAGAATAACAAATTAAAGATCAATAAATATTTTGCATTTAGGACAATAAATCTGGCCGTAGAAGATAGTTCTATAAATAACCAGTGAATCATCAAGTGCATGTACAATGTATATGCCACTGTAGAGTTATTGTGGAGTAATTGAGTTGTCCTTCTTGGAACATTGATCACAGCGACTGTTGTAAAAGTAACTGTGAAACGGATACATACAATTCCATGAAGCTGAGATTAAACACAGTTTTCATTTCGTAGTTTTGGTTTTTCCTTTCCTTTTATATACTGCACACATGTTAATGAGA
>JAUMHH010178639.1:0-15291 GCA_032359455.1 Chlamys rubida
TTTACGTTATGGACTGATAAAATATTTTTTTAAGCCAATGAAAATGCTTGTTACAAGCAAGATTAAATTATTGATGTTTAATGCATCTGTAATACATGTTAAAGAGATGTCACTAATAAATACCTATCAATATAATTGTGAATATCTAAATGTTTTACATTTAACGATGCATTTGTATAAAACATAAGACATGTACTTTCAAGACCCCATGAAATATATATACCCTGTGATAATGACGTGACGAAATTAGCAGGTATCTACGACAGGCACCACATGCCTTGCAAAAAGATTCATTCATTTTAATTTCATGAAGGCAATATTAATCAATGTGATGTTTTGGACATGATTTTGCATATACTTTTATAAAAAAAAACATTAATTATCCTTTAGAGTGCTCATCGTATCATAGCAAACTCATGAAATATTCACATGGTTAATAGTATACATTTTAAAACATGCGTTTAAATGTTTAAAAATCAAATCGCAATTGTTAATGTGGGAGACATGCATATCATTTGCAAACAACGTAAATAGCATTACATTTTGTGACTGAGCATAGGTCACACTGTTAATCCACCATGGTAAACAGTATGTACAGATGCCGAAGGAAAAGGCTGACATCTTACAATTCTCGAAAGGTCAGAAAGGTCAAATATTAATAAATAATGAGTCTAATTATTTCAAACAGACATCATGGGCGCAAAAAGGTACTTTGAATTGACTTGATTACGTAATAATTGCAGACAAATTAAATGTTTACCTTGTCATTGGTATCAAACTCTGCTGTTAGCAATTCATTATTCTTCTTTTTAACGTCAATGAGGCATGTTCATTCTGTCATATTATGACACTTCGTCAGAATAAGATGAATTATATACGAGATTTCTAACTTACTTCGTCAACTCATCATCTGGCGTCAATATACTTTATCATATTCTATATTTAATACTGAGAAAAAATCATCGATGAAATGAAATAATTAACCCCATTCCTCAGTTAAAAGCTAATGTTTATATGTTCAAACAGTACGGTAAAATGTAGGTATTTTTAACTGAGCAATAACAGAGATACGCGTGTTCATGACAAACGATAAATACCTGATGTATGAAGCTCGTTAGTTTAATTACAATTATTCCATAATGAATACACACAATGCTGGAATTCGCCAGAATGACGGGTTTTTCAGTATTTCATATTTGGAAATAAATAACTTCTTAAAACTGAAATAGTAAGATAAATATAACCAAATCAGTAATAGAAGGAAAAGATTACGAACAACTGCGTACATTGTCATCCTTATATAATTAATTCATTGGTTTATATACTTTGAGTGTAATATACAAAATGTAGTAAGTGTACATTTGTATATGCTTGTGTGTCTCAAATCTGTGCTGTTTAAGCAGGAATCTTTTCTCTTTGGTATTTTTTGGTGTTGTTGTTATTGCATCAATGTCTCCTCAATAGTCGTTCTGGTGTAATTGCAGTTGATGGTTTATCTTCAGTTCCTGATTTTTGTTGCTCTGGGGTCTCCTCAATTGCCGTTGTCTTTGTGATACTTCAGTTACTGTTATTCCGAGGTTTCTTCGGTAGCTGTTGTTCCTGTATTGCTGCAGTTGCTGTTAAGCCAGGGTTTCCTCAATTCTTCATTTTCTTCAATTATCTCATCTCGACTTTTCCTAGCCAAACAAATTAATGAACTGAGGTAGTAACCAAATAATCTTTTACGACTCTATAAGAAAACTTGCTGACTTGTTCATTCTTAATAGCATATCTATTATTATCTATGTTTCTTATTTCCTCATTGACCTACTTACGTCAGAAGTGTTTATCAGATAGTACAAACCCGTCCACAGGATTACTTTATAAGGAATATCTAATACCTTACCGCGACATTTATTTCCTTTTCAAGAGACATTTAACACTAAAATTCCCATAGATATGTTCAATTAATGGCGATGTAGATTTTGTTGATTGTCTGACATCATTTGAATTATGAAGTAGCATATAACATTTTGACATTTTGACATATTAACATTTTGAAAGAAATTAATTGCATCCTGTCAATAAATCAAGTAGTATTATGTCATGTATTATCAATGGATTATGTGAAAATCACCAGTCAAGGTCAAGGCCGCCAGTGGGACCTTAATCATGGCTATGTCGTTGCGACAACATCCCTATCGGACAAAACACACCTACGTTATTACAAAGCTTATCTTAAATAAACTTTGACCTGGAATGAAAGTTACATTGGCGTTGATTACCACGAGCGACAATACCATGACTTTTGTGTTGAACATAAGAAACACGAAACCAATTTGTCCATTTCTACGGAGGTACATTGTCAAACTGTAAACTGTATGTACCAAAATTGTAAGTGATGCATACATGCTCGATTTATACCATCTAATTATTCATATGAAGATGATGAGAAATGATATAGCACTTTCTGTACCCCTACCCCCTTTTTTCAAAATGTCATTCTTTTTACCGAGGTAGGTTGTATATGGCCCCTAAAAAATCCCCAGTGGATTTCCCAGAGAGGTGACCAGCTAAAACATGCCCTAGAAGGTCCATACCTGGGGTATTGTGAGTCCTCTTTTGAAATTTATAGTGATTTTTATCAATAAGATGTTTGCTTAACGTTGTGTGTTCTACTACATGTAGTTCCAGTTACCTCACCATGTGTTTCATTACTTCTATGTATTTCCTGCTTCAGTGCAGGAATGATGAGCGGTTACTATATAATAGTATACATTATACTAGTTATCATTTATATGTATCTGGTTATATATAAATGGAAATGAATGAAACAATGAAGTTCACGGATATAGGAGTGTATAAAATACGATATTCTACTTAAGTCAAATCATCGGACGTTTCCCTCGTGTGTAAGATGTCTACAATTTTATGAACCATTACATTGGTAACTTTTGTATATTTTTGTTTTACATTCTTTGTTTTTCGAAAGAAAAAATATAACAAAGAATATGAAATAATTCTTTGTTGTTTCTAAATATACTTTATATATTGTAATCTAAAACGACCGTAGGATGACTTCACACCTGTTTCAGGTGACAAATCTATGTAAAATGTATGAATTACACCTCATTACGGTTACATATTATTAATTAGGGTATATAACACGAAAACTTTGCATGATTGACATGATTTTAATTTATCTTTGAAATGTGTTTTCATTAAAAATCAGTCTTCTCTTAAATTTACATAATTAAGATTTCTTTCCGTCCCATTATTTCTACATATTCTACAGAAACTCCACGAACTTATCGAAATGAACATGCTGTAAATGCATGCTAAATTCCTGATATAAATTATCTACACATATTACAATTACATTTTATAGCTTCAAGTTCATATGATGTAATAAGAGATAATCATTTAACAATGGTTGTAGGATAATGAACTTTAGTATTTGAACACTAACTCAAATGGTGTTGTTTGATGATAAAAACGATTTGAAACTATGCCTATAGTTTAACTGTTTTACGTACATAATAATTGGTCTATAACCTAAACCGAATAGCTGCTCATTTCAAAGTATTTGATTTAACTAAACAATGTCATTATTATTCTCTCTCTCTCTCTCTGTCTCTGTTTTGCTAATAGTGTACCGGCGGCAAGAATAAGTTGAATTTGATTGATGTATTTATGACATTTTGAAACTATAACAATTAAATGAAATAGTTAAGATAAAATAGGTAATGTTAGTGTAGATATTTCACTCATATCTAATACTTTTAATTAATGTGACTGAACTATGATAGCAAATCCCAGAGTTATCTTACAAGGAACTAATTAATTCTTCGTGACTTTATTACTAAAGCGTATTAAATGATGATAGCTGACGTAACAAATTACCCCCTGATTCAAGTTATGATGTCATTTACCTTGTCGAAGTAACGCATGTCCCTTTCCTGTACATAATGCTATACATAGCGTTGGAATAATTGTTCTTCGTTGATCAAAACATTCAGACTGCTGCTCTGTGTATATCGTTTCGTTGACGATGCTCAAACAAAACAGAAATCAAATCGGAGGAATATATATATATATATATAGAATAAAAACTTAAAATCTTTCAGTGATGTTTTATGCTGATTAAACGGTATGTTTTGAATTTACCTGCCGGTATGAAATATATTAACTTTTATAAGAATATAACATAAATGACTTAACAAGACAAGATAATTAAACACGCCATTATTTTACTATATACATTTTTTTCATGTCACTGTCTTGTTTGCGTTCCTAATTTTGATACGTTGATTTTTTCCCTGTAGGCTATCAGCTATACAGGTACTTTACTTAAAAAAAGATGGATACCATCTAATTCATCGATCAGTAACACAGTTTGTGGGATGAATTCGATGTGTCTTAACACTGATAAACTGTAATGATTAAAGTCAACTCTAAGGCGGTATGTTTGTCAAAGCGTTACTAATTATGAGCTTCAATGGAAAATTAAGCATTATGTATGCATATTGAACAGTTAAAATTGATTGATGACAAAAATTATTTAAGAAATAAATGTGATGTCGTTTTTAACAATTTCGGTGATACATCAAAATACACCTATTAGATTTTACAGATACTATGTAAGTATTTCCCTATGATGAGACACTTTTACTAATGTGTGGTGTTTTATCGAACTATTACCGACAATGTTCAATCATCACCGACTTAATGATCAGCAGTAACACTAAGGCTGGTGATTCATGTAATACATCAAATACAGTTACAAAACGATTTCAATAGTAATCATTATAAAATGGAGTAATATAGTTCGTCTCGAACGCAATATATCGGAAGAATCTCAATAAAGTTTATATCAATATCAATAAATGAAACAAATAAAACGATTTTCTATAAAAGATCAAAGGCGTGAATATGGAAATATACATTGCATGATGCACCATATCTTACAGCGATATGAATAGGCTTTACGATGCAGATGTTTAATCTAATTTTATATCGCTGTATTGTTATGATCATCAACATAATTGGATGCAAGTGATGCATCATGGCGTAATTAGTGCCAGTCAAAACAGGAGTGGGCACATTATTCTATTGTTCTAGTTCGAGCTCATTAACGATTATTAGATTATTATTATATATAAAATATATTTATAATAAGGAATGTGAACAATAAATGTATTTAATGTTTCATAATACAATGCCATATAACTCATACTATATAGCACATTGATATACAATATATAAATATATTATATAAATCCCTTTTCTATTACAGATACCAGTACAAAAACACAAGGTAGCAGTTGGAGTTATCATGGCAATTCAGGTACGAAATTTAAAGCTACTTCTCATGTACATTAGACAAAATATAATAGTGAGGAGTATTCAAGAACGAAACATGTAACTTGACGTTGTAAATACATGTATGATAATACCAGTGAAACTATAAAGATAATTCATCAAAGTATATGTCTAATCAAATGGTTCAATTTTAGTAATATATTAAAAAAGGAATGTTGGTCCTATTTTTAAAGAACCTGCGACCACATTGTCAGCTTAACCATACTAATATATGAGAAACTTTATAATTTATATAATTTATTGTTGTTGTTTTGTTTCTGCAGAACCAAATAACTGGCATCAGTCATACCCCACGTGCAGCGGGAATAGACAGTCGCCAATTAATATCAAGACAGAGGAAGTCCTTCCCGTCAATTGGTTGAAGCCTTTCGTTTTCTATAATTATCCATCTGATTCAGCCAATCAAGTAGCAGCTACACTTGTGAACAATGGTCACACAGGTATATATCCTAAATAGACCATTCTGTTTATAGATATGTACAAGCGTTATGCTACTGTCATCTATACGATGGACGATTGAGACATGACAGATTTGCAATCAGACTACAACTCATGTTGTAGTGTTTGAAACCACAGTATACATGTCTTGAATATCAATATAAATGATAGCATGGCAACTACCTTGTCAATATGTTAACAGGGATATATTACAATGCTGTACATATACCATAGTACCTTAATATTGAAACGTCAGCGTGCCAAATAATTGGTAATTAGTTTCTTGTAAGCGATATGTTACTAAAATGACAGATGATTTGCATCTTTGAAAAAATGATATATTTTTGAATGCAATTGTATATGATTTATGGTGGATTTCGTATTTTTTGTAATCATTAAATAATAACCTTTCGTACAAACGTGTTAGTGAAGATTATAAATCTTGTATTCCCACAGCGAGTCTGGCCCTGGCCTCCGAGTGGTATGTAGGGGGAGGTAACCTAAAGGAGCGGTACCAGGCGGCGGAGGTTCATTTCCACTGGGGTGCGACGGACGAAGGCGGGGCAGAACACAGTGTCAATGGCTACAAGCATGCTATGGAGGCAAGTAGGATGGTCCAGGACACACACAATGAGAGATGCATCTGGATTCTAGGATGAAATGTCATTCGTGTTTCGTTAAAACACCTGACAGTTGATATATACATAATTTGTAGCTGTTTTGTACATGATATATATACTGACTGTTTGATGACATGCTCGGAAAACATCATCCCATTAGTCAAATGCTTATAATTTGCCACTTGTACAGTCCTCTTGGAGTGAATAATCACCTAGCACAACATTAATTACTCCCTTTTTCATTCTTCCTTTCAAACTTATTTTGTATAGAATCAACGATTGCACATATTACAAACCATTGTTAGAATATTTCAATAATGTTTACATTGTAGTTACCAGGTGAAAAATTATACATCAATATATTAAATAATATAGCATATAGTTTCAGTAAGCAAAAGTGTAACGTATATAAACTGTAACGGGGACTTGCTAACTTTTTAACTAATTTGTAAGGGTTATCCTATAAAGTCCATTATTTACTTTTAATAGAAGCATTTCATGCATTGAGTGTCCAACGCTCAATAGGTGGTGCTATCTGTAGTTAATCGATATTTTAAAAAAGTACTGTAAAGTATTAACAAAATATAGGAAATCGTATATATTATAGATTTTCATATTTTGCTATATTGATTTTAGCATAATACAATAAAGTATATATGTAATTTGAACCGAAGTTTTCAGGATGAAATGATTGTATTTTATACAAACACAGTTCGTCTTCGAATATTTATCATATTAAAAAACATGATATGCCTTGCAAAATACTTTAATAACTCGTCCGCTGATAATTGTTGCCGTTCATTTCTTAGCTGCCGGCGAGTCACTTTGGAACCGTACCCTATCAACCACGGCATTAATCATTCAAATAGGCATCCGTCTGCAGTCGAACAGTAGAACATGTATCTGTAGACTACATACAGACAAAACTAATTCATTCTGAATGTCTGACATGAATGAAGACATTAGAAATGATATGCACACAAATGATTTGAATACGCGAGGGATCTCTTCCTACCTGGTACCATTTCGTTATTGCATACATTAATATCAACATATTGTTAGCCTTGTCACTCAAAAGCGCAAAGTATGAAATGTGTGTCTGTAGTGTAGTGTAAAGCGGGCGTAGATCGTTCTACAGGTAATGTGGGGTTTTATTATTTCAGAAAGTAAAAATAGCATAATGTTGCGTAACATGTCATTTGCATACACTATCAAATTAATTTGTAATATCCGGAATATTATTAAGGGAATTTAAATATTACAGCTGATTTATCGTGTTTCCATACGTTTTCCCCTTAGGAATTAACATCCCACTATATCAAACCTAATACAAACCCTGTAAGCGCGTGCCAGTTAAATAAATACATAATGTAACTTAACCAAGTGTACTGGTTTACAAGGACACGGTTTGATGACTCCAATATGTTACATCAAAACGTTGTCGAAGTTTTAGTATGGCGTTGTTAGGGTATATGACCCTTGTTGTGCCATGACTATTATGGAAACGATCCCCTAAAAACAGTTGATTTTCTGTGTTAAGTAATTAAAGCAATACAATTAAAATCGATATCCATAAAATGCAGTATTTATATAACAGATCTCTGACTCGTTGAATTCGTGTATGTATGCATGTATATACAAAGCAGTTCCACGCATGGATAATTGAATTGAATTGTAACTAAATAAATAATTAAACAAATAAAACATTTTATGCACAATCACCTGACTGCGGGTAACATAATACTGATTTTTTTATAGCAAAAGTTAATTGCACAAATTTAAACAATGAAGACAGTGTTACATGATTAGTATTATACCCTTAATATACAAAGCTTCCTACCATAGTGTCCTTCCCATGTAGTCTGCTGATAAAGTAGTATAAAGCCGACAAGTGAAATACAGGTGAGACAGCGTTTGTTTTAAGGAAGTCGTTTTGAGTTTTGTAATAGAAGTATTCTTGTTAGTGAATGGTTGTCATTAGGATTGTTTTAGAGTCGTACTTAAATATATATTTTACATTTCAGATTCAAATGATTTTCTTCGCTACCAAATACGGAAATATGACGAATGCTATCAGACACTATGACGGACTGGCGAGCATTGCCGTATTTGCCGATGTAAGTGGTGCTGACAAAACGACGTTCCCTTGAGCGGAATCGTATAAAGCTTAACATAACGACATAATTATACTACAATGATTAAGGCGACCGGTTATCTATTAGTGAATTTCACAATTACCCACTGAAGCTCTCCCTTTGAATTCGGTAAGATAAATTATATTACCTTAAACAGCCCGATTTGATTGATTCACTTAGCATAAAGATCTGTGGTATTAGGGTATCTGTTGCAGGAATGAAATAAACACAAACAAAAGCCATGCTCACATCTCTGTAATAGCCAATGAAAGATTGTTAAAAGTGTACTTTATAATGTGGATCATAATTTAAGCTACAAGTATGTATAACAAAAGATTACTTTCACGTTCCATGCACGCGACTATCGATACCTGCATTCGCTCAGGCAACGCTCTCGATGTAGAAGAGAACTGTCTTCACCTTTTATTCTTCTTTACATCTTATTCATATATTTTCTATTGAACCTTATGAACTAATTTTTGTTTCAGGTTTCGCCCGAAGATAATCCTATATTTG
Source organism: Chlamys rubida (assembly GCA_032359455.1). Taxonomy (NCBI): domain Eukaryota; kingdom Metazoa; phylum Mollusca; class Bivalvia; order Pectinida; family Pectinidae; genus Chlamys; species Chlamys rubida. The sequence continues at coordinate 9,071 of JAUMHH010178639.1, forward strand.
AAGACCTTATTGGATCGCTTCATAAAGTATCCGAAAATGGTAACGTGGCGGCGAATACAACAGAGATAACGCTAGACTCATTAGTTTATTGAATAACAAATACACTATAATAAGGAAACTTGAAATGACGAAAACAATGGATGATTATCAAACAAGGGTATCGAAATACTTTTGCGCTGTTTTGCTTGGGGAATTTAAAAATGTTTGAAATACTGTAGTAGGAAATGTTTTAGTCCGTTGATTTGAAAAAAACCATAACGACTGTGTTAGTAACAAACAGTATATACTAGGCAATGTAGAGCAGCACAATGTTTATTTTGCTTGGCGTTCTGCATCTTCAAACAAGAAATTCAAATAGGCACCTGCTTTCTACATGTATCTTGTGGTAGTTTTAGTGCAAAGTAAAATCTTCTCCGACTCTTACAACGTGATTATGTTTACAGGGAAGACCTCTGACCTGCTTTCTTTCCGGCTGACGGATTTCCTGCCACGAGACTCCCAAACTTTCTATCACTATATGGGTAGTTTGACCACTCCACCATGTCACGAGAGCGTCATGTGGTATGTCATGAGGGACCGCATCTCGCTGTCCAGTCTACAGGTATGATGATATACACAGAAAAATTGTAAAATGAGATTATCAATTCTTGTCTTTCAAAAAGACAGTTAAACCCATATGCTAACAGATTATTACGAGATAGGTAAACATTCTGCTCGTTTTTGAAGTTCTTATTATTGTCGACAATCTATTTAGCACACATTTAGTTTCCGGTCCGTCAAACATTCAACGAATACACATCGACAATATAAAAACTATACTTAAGATGACGTTGTACACAATTTGAAGTTGTGAAAGGTCAAAGTTTTGTGAAGGAAAATGCTCCTAGATGATACGTGTTACAGCCACCTTATCTATTCATACACTGTATCAGGATTTGATGAAGGAAAACATCAGTTTTTAGATATTGATAAATATATATATATATATATATATATGTGTGTGTGTTTTTATATTCATGAATGCTTAATTGTGTAACAATATACTATCAAGGAATAAACTAGTACGCACGATTTCCGCTTGTAAGATGTTTCAAGTTCATCAACCTGTTATATGCTAATTAAGATGTTTTACATGTTATTTCATTGTTATATTTCACTTATTGACTTAAATACAAATCGAAAAGCCATTCGCAAATGAATCATTAAATAATTAACGCAGTTTTTGTAATGAAAATTGAACTCCGAAAGAAAAACTAAACTCATCTCGAGAGAATTTTCACGAAAGTGCAAATCTATTTCAGGTTGATGCTTTCCGGTCACTCAACACTGGTGTCGTTGGGGCGGAATCAAACACAGTGGAAAAGATCAGAGACAATGTTCGACCAGTCCAGCCTCTCTTTGGTAGAGCAGTATTCAGCAGCAAACGCTCCCTTACAGTACCTCCACTAAGTACATTTACAAAACATTTAATACAAAAGAGAGCAGTAGCGGGCATAATTAGACCACAGTTCAAGTTGTCTGGTAGAATCAGCAGCCCGTTCAGTTTCGCTAGAGGAAGGAAATCAAGTGTGAGAAGAATTGCACCAGCAGTAGTAGAGGAGAGAGCGCCGCTTAGTGTTGGTCATTTCTTTGGTCAAAAGAAGTCGGTATCATCTATGAACACACAGGTTCAGCCAATAGCCAACATCAATCAAAAGTCTTCACACACTAATCACATAATCGAACCTGCCGCCGGAAGTGGCGGCGCTCCTGCATGGAAATCACCGCCTTCATCAGCAGGTACCGCCTCTAAGAACAACTGGGCGTGGCCTGGGACAAAGTCAGCGGGATCCTGGTCACCTGCTAAAAAAGAACCCAACGTCCCTCCACCTCCGCCAACAGAATTGTCAACAACAACAACCAGTAACTTCGAATTACAATTCCAAAATGCAAATGCAAAGAACAAAATAGAAACACTAGATCTGACAAGCAATGTCCAGTTTGGTGCAGTTCAAGGAATTTCTGTTCAGCCATCTGAAGGATCTGCAAGAGGCAATAGCATCAGTAACACTCCAAAAATAGGAGGCACACCAAACGCACCACACATGCAATTTGCTGTACAGCCTGAAGTGCAAGTGTCAAAGATTGGGGGAGCAGAAATTAAACCGACGACACCAGCCCGTGCCAATCCAACAATGCCAGTAACAGTTCCTGCTGTTGAAACAACTTTGTCGCCGATAACGCCTGACCCGTCCTTGGTTAAAGATACTAGATTCCCTACGGCAGCGACTCTACGAGTAGAGAGGCAACACGTTGCATATCCCACAACAGGGAGTCCAATAAATGCCCCTACGAATGGAATTCCAGTCCAAACACCTCAACAGCAACCCCCAATGTGGTCTGCTCGGCAGAATGAACCAGTAGCACCTGCAGAGCCAGCAACATCACAAAGCAATCCAATACATGAACCAACATTTGTTCCGCCTACGACTCCACAAAGCCCACAAACAACAACACGTGCATGGCAATCCCGCGTTTCCGAGCCAGCTATACAAGAGGCACCTCAGCGTTTGTGGCAATCTGGAGTGGCTGATCTGACAAAAAGAAATCAGCAACCAAATGGAAACGCGTGGCAGGCAAGTGCTTCACAATCAACTTGGCAATCAGGGGGTTCTCAGGTGTCAGGATCGGTACAGCAGCAGACATGGAATTCACCAGGGTCAAGGGGATGGCAATCTCGGTTTAGACAACCGGCACCAGCACTCACACAAAAGACCCCGTCTAAAAAAGAGTGGCAACCAATCGCATCTAACCCAAAACCAAATAACCAGGGCAACGCAGCCGCGAGCAGCGTGCCTCGAGAACGACAATCAGCCTGGAAATACGATCAAAACTGGCAGAATAAAGCACAAGTACCAACTGTTTCACGACCACAAAATACAGCAAACAAGTGGGAAGCACAAGCGCGGACACCTGCAGCAACCCAGGCCGCTCCACAACCATCACCAACACCATCAGGTTTGCCTAACAATTCGACAATAGAAGACGCCGTTGGATGGTTTGTTGCTCAATTAAAAAGTGGCGCATTCCAATCAAGAAACCAGCAGCTGTGGACTCTACTTGAATCAGCTATAACGCAATATAAGAAAGACACAGCAAAACCTGGCATGAAGCAAAAAATCAGTGAACTCAATGCGAAATTGCAAAAGCTTGGAGGTAGATTGAGAAATTCAGTAACACTTGCTCCGAATCCACAAACATATAGCCAGCACCAAAATGGACAATCACCATTTGTGTCTTCTCCAGAAAGTCCCCAAGTAGCACAACCCGTTGGTTCCTACATTCAACCCGGGCACCAACATCCTCAACAAGCGAGAGGATTTCAGTACCATGAAGTATCACCACAGAGATCAGCACATCGGAAGCACGACCCTCCACGCTCGCGTTATAACCAGGACGTAAAGTCAGTAAACTCAATGAATAAAATCGATCGAGGTGTAAATGCAGGCTCAGTTTCGCTTAGCAATCTTCACGGCAAGAATTCACCAGACACTATAGCAGTGCCTCAAGATATAACTGTGTTCACGCCGGTGAATGGCGGAATTCCAGACGCAACACCCGTTCCAAATCACCAGATATTGCCGAGCTCAATGAATAACCCCCAACAAAAACACATTTCTAGAAATGCTGAATTCAACGTTGCACAACCTAACCAGGTGCAACAACAGCAACATGGATTTGAACCTAGTGCAGCTCAGAACTCGCCTATCACTACAACATTCGAGCAAATAACAACAATGGCTACACCTACAACTACTATCAAAGTCTTAAGGAAAAAACCCACGTTTTCAGTTGGAAATAGTAAAACTGCTAGTAGTTTCAAAATTTCAGGAGGAAGTCGATTTTCTGCAAAATCATTTTCTGCTAATAAAGCGAAGTCATCGTTATCCTTTTCCCCGAAGAGGATTGGTACTTGGTCGGATCCTGCTGCTAAATTAAAAGAACAACTTCAATTACGACAAGAACAGCAACGAATTCAGGAACAAAAGGAACAAGAGAGATTACAGCTAGAACAGCAACGCCAAGAACAAGAGAGATTACAACAGGAACAGAAACGTCAAGAACAATTAATATTGGAACAGGAACAGCAACGTCAGGAACAATTAAGATTGAATCAGGAACAGCAACGTCAAGAACAAATACGAATACAGCAAGAACAGCAGCGTCAAGAACAAATACGAATACAGCAAGAACAGCAGCGTCAAGAACAATTACGATTACAGCAAGAACAGCAGCGTCAAGAACAATTACGAATACAGCAAGAACAGCAACACCAAGAACTATTAAGATCACAATCTCAACAACAAACTTTCCAAGGTCAACAGCAACACCATATGTTTAATCCTACAAATAATCCTTTTGATCCACAGCAACAATTCCAACAAAATCACAATCAGCTGCAGCAACCACAGCAACCACAGCAACCACAGCAAAATCGACAACAACGTTTCCAACAACAACAGCTTCAGCAACAAGAACTTCAACAACAACAACAACAACAACAACTTCAGCAACAGCAAATTGAACAACAACAACTTCAGCAACAAGAACTTCAACAACAACAACAACAACAACAACAACAACTTCAGCAACAGCAAATTGAACAACAACAACTTCAGCAACAGCAAATTGAACAACAACAACTTCAGCAGCAACAACAACAACAAAAGCTACAACAACAACAGCAACTTCAGCAACAACAACATCAACAACAACAATTTCAGCAGCAGCAGCAGCAGCAAACACAACAACAACAACAACAACCACAGTCACATCAGCAACATCAATTTCAACAACAGCAGCAGCAGCAGCAGCAGCAGCAGCAGCAACCACAACATCAACAACAACAACATCAACAACAACAACATCAGCAGCATCAGCAGCAACAACCACATCATCAGCAACAACAAAATCAGCAACAACAACTTCAGCAGCAACAAGCACATCAGCAGCAACAAGCACATCAGCAACAAAAACAACAACAACAACAACAACAACAACAACAACAACAACAACAACAACATCAGCAACAGCAACCGCAACAACAGCAGCAACAGCAACAGCAACAACAGCAACAACAGCAAAAGCAGCAACAGCAGCAACAGCATCAGCAACAACAAATTCAGCAACAACAACCTCAGCAGCAACAACATCACCAGCAAACTCATTTTAACCCATTGGCAACTTTCCAAATTAAACCGCAGCAGATTCAGTCCCAACAGAATCAGCCACAACAACAGCCCTTCGTCGACGCACATGCTGCTAGTCCCGGGCAGCAATTTGGCTCGAGAAGTGGAGTCAATGTTGTTCCGGCTGCACATGGATCGATTTTGGATCAGGCCTTGGGAGTTAACCCGTCACAACATATACCAAAGGTCAATTACGGCGCAAATGCTAATACTAATAGCATCATTCCAGAAGTCGTTCCGATTGGTCAACCCCAGGCAAATCCTTGGGCTCCAAGTGCTTGGGTTGATCCTATTCCTGGTGGTGCACAATCGCCAGGATCAGCTGGACAACAATCTGGTAACATGCCAATGCAGTCACAGCACTCCCCTTCCAACCCATTTGGAGCACAAAATCCGTTCCAACAGCCTGCAGCACCTGCAGTACATCGACAAGAGTTCATGCAGACGCCAACCAAGGTCGCCAAAGCTCCAGGCTTCCGCGGCAGAGTCCAGAGTACGGCTTCAGTTTTGCAAGCTGGTCACCAGCAAATGCACGCACGCGCTTTCGTAAGACCACCTCCAACAGCTGTGCCGACTACGCAAATGACGTACAGACCTACCACCTACCCCCCACCAGTCACCAAGGCTCCTGCATCGCATTCCCCATGGGGCCATATGATGCCGCCATCAATGCCACCCAGACAACCAACAGCACCAGTCACAACATTATTCAAACCTGTTCCGTCTGCTAAGCCAAAACCTCGACCTAAACCTAAGGCTAAGGCAAAGAAAGCAAAATCCAAAAGGTAAAACATCAACACGTTCACTGTCAGACTTCCATAGATAGATAAGGTATTGGTCAGCATGTTATGTAGTCTTTATGACTGAGAGCAGATATTGACCTGTATTTATCCTGCATTAAATAGGTAGATAAGGAATTGGTCAGCATGTTATGTAGTCTTTATTACTGAGATCAGACATTGACCTGTATTTATACTGCCTTAAATAGGTAGA
>JAUMHH010178650.1:0-15286 GCA_032359455.1 Chlamys rubida
ATTGGTATTTGTATGATAATGAATGAGTGTGTGTGTGTCTTTATATATATGTTTGTTTTATGTCATGTTATGTATTGCAACTGTATTGTATACAAATGTAAACATTTGAAAAATAAAAATAAAAAAAAAATAATAATATCCAATTCCAGCGCTTTACTATTTCTGCTTTCTCAAAGCCTTAGGTTTTATGTGGTTTGATTTTGTTGTTTTGTGTCTCAATCTGTGTTATGTGTGCATGCTTGTGTGTATGTATGCTGGAGAAAGGGTATATTGGTGTACCTGCCTCCTTGTGATAGTGCACATCTGATGCCGACCTTTTAGTGCTATCTGACTGAAATACCATGCCGTAGGCACCCAACACGGTGTTCCATCCGATCACATGCAAATAATCAGAAAAGATACTAGTGACATATCAATGCGTGTTTATTACAATATAAGGAACAGGTATTTATTAGTGTAGTTTAATTTCACAGATATATCGTTCAACACCGTCGATGTCAGCATTACTGCCCCAAAAGTAATTCCCAACATACTGGCCGGGTAGGAAGATTAGGCCATAGGGCTGGGCATGGGGCAGGTCTGGCTCTCCGGGGCCCCAGTTGGTGAAGGTCAAACGGGTCCCATCAGGTTTCTGCCAGTGACCATTCACGATATGGGCTCCGATATAGTATCCCCATATTGTGGCTGTTTAAATGAGTAAGTGAATATTTAAAATACGTCTTATGGTATTATTTAACGCTACCAAAACATAATCCCATAGCGACCATACTGTAAGCTAGGATTTTTTCGCTTTTCGGCCGCCATAAACGGACAAATAAGCGCCAACATTTCAGCGATATATGTTTTACTTTAAAAGTGCACAATTAAACATCTCGAACGAAATTAATCACTGTTGAGAAATACGTTGTGAATGGAACAGACTGTAAGTACCCACCTGGTATTTCACCATTGGCCAATTTCTGTTTAAGTTGACTGTTTATAAAGTCGTTTTCAGCTTTGTCATCAATAGCAACGAGATTACCTCCCCTTGCAATACATATTTGTTGGCCCTGGCTCCAGTACTTCACTTCGGTGGAGAAATAATAGCAGGAATTCCGGAACTGTGAGGTAATTGGTGGACAGCGAGGAGCTATGAAGATGTAATTAAACATTATGCATTAATCTTCGTGAAAAACGCATATTTTCTGACCTATTCACAGTCCCTTTCTTTGCCAGTCTTCCCTTTACCCTGATATCACGGCGACTACCGCTTCTGTCGTCTGCCATATTTGTTTACCTCGGCTTCCTGACATTTGTACTTCAAGTTCTATTTTTATGAGTGCGGTCACGTGATTTTGAAAAATCACGTGACCACTATCCTGCTTCCCCTTAAGTATCCATATACAGGGAACCTAACGAACTATTATCATACATGAGACACAAAATCAGTAATTATGTTGATACTTTGCAAACAAGCTAATTACATGTTCAATCACACAATGACCCTAATTGAAGCAACGTCTTATTAATGATACAACTATAGTATGTGATAGTTACATTAACCATAAGAAGTTTCTTCAATCTGAATTATTACATGATTGGAAATAATTAAAAAATCCACAAAATATGGAACATAAGAGATACAAATCATATTCAACATAATTCAGAACAAACACCACAATTAGTGCTTTTATGATTAATAATAGTTATTTGAACAAAATGAGAAGCTAAAATCAATTTCATACCAGCGGTGTTAGTTGTTGTCGATATATGCAGGGATTCCAACAGATCGTTTCCATTATCAGATATGAGATAAAGACAAACTCCTATTCCATTGAAACTTTGCCAACAAATCTCTTACAGGTTATAATTGTTTCATTAACAGTTAGAAGTTTAGTTAAATTCCAGTCCTTGAATAATTGATAATGATTCGAAATCCATTATATATCAACAGAGGAAAGAGTTATCCTATATAAGCATAATACATAGGAAACGAACACTAATTACCTCCATAATGAGTTTTGGATATGCAACAAATTATCTGCACAATATTTTGAAATAACAAATGAAAATATTTTTCAAACCAGGGGCGGTCGTTGGAGCCGGAGCATGAGTCGTTGTTACCGGGGCAACTGTAACTGCTGGAGTAGCTGCTGGAGTAGATGCTGGAGTAGCTGCTGGCGTCACTGCCGCCGGAGCAGATGTGCTTTGAGCATGCGTCGAATTAAAACCGGAAATGCATAAATCATCCGTACAACAATGGACGGGTAAAGATCGCTTTCGCCCAACGAGTGAAATTCTGTTACAAATCTGTGGGAAAATACATATTTAAAATAAATTTTGTTAGATCTTCAACAGACACTATGCAAATTAATAGGCATTCTAATTGATTTATTTCAATGACAATATACTTGACAATTCTGAAAACCTTTATAGAAATTCAAATTCACAGTAACAAACGATGTCTAATGTTTACTCAGTTAAACGGAATTTAATTGCTAGAATTCCTAACAACCCGGAGTAAATAATTAGTGTGTTTCTAATACAGTATTCTCATCAATCGTGATTTATATCAACAAAGCAAATTTTTTACAGGATTTTCATCGTTTCATTTCAATTTTGCAATATAAACTCAGCCAAATAACCAAGTTCCAGATCGGGTCTGTTTAGGGTAAACGTCCTCCAAGCAGCTACGAGAATATAGGAACGGTGTCCACGTACAAGGTAAACAATCGGGAATCAGTTTATATTGATTATCACTTAAATATCACTACCTGGACAGACGGCATTATGACAATCTACTTGGTCACAGTATACTTAAAGTATGCTAACACAGACTTTTCAAAGCTTAATTCATCCAGGGAGAAATAAGTATCAACTTCTGTTAGTGTATATGCCTCCTTTCGATAGCGTGAATCTGATGCCGACCTGAGAGTGCTACCTCACTGACCTACAATGCTGAACACAAAGCAGGTACATATACTAACAATTAAGTCAGTGGACAGAATCAGAAACCTCCCTTGCTGGAGCGAAAGCTCAACCGTAATTTCCAAAACGACGTATTTCATAGAACGGCACAACGAAGTGGTATTTATATACATATGACAACTGTTGTTTTTTTTCAAACAGATTGAGATTCTTTCCATACCAAGATTATTCCGCAAACGACAAAAATCATAACAAGGTGTTGTATAAGCCATTATAGATAGCATACCAACCAATATGCAACTGTGTGCATATATATATTGAAAAACATTATTCTGCGGAAAATTAAATTGCCAAACACTATGCATCTCCGAGTTTGGAAATTCTAGACACTGCTGCCTGTTTTCCAACAAAAACTGTTGCAATTATCGTAATGATTTCTAATAGCTAGATGTATATGCTGTTTATACTCACGTCTACTGTCCCGCAGTAACTGTTGTAAACATGGTCATAAATAACGTCATAAGCGACTTGTACAAAGCATGCCTGTCCACGTCGTCGTCAATGTTTAGAACACCACGGAGAGACGAAGAGGAAAGAAAATAAATTAATTGCACTAAATTAACGTTTCCATTTGACATTTAATATCAGAAGAGATTATGTTTTGGTGGATTCAAATCGACTTGAATATGTCGTTGTTTATAATATGAAAGCAGATGTTCTTATTTAAATGTTTACTATTGGCCAAAAACTTGTTCGAAACACAGCTGAATGAGATAAAGTGGAACAGGTACAACAAGTCGCTATAGCAGAACACCCGAGTTAGCCAATTAATGTATATGACCAGAAACATAATATTTGTGACTTATAATCAAATTTGCTCACAACTGAACGTCCGAAAAAGGAGGTGATTGTACTTTCGATGAAAAATGTATATTACGTAGACACATTTTAATCATAATTCTTAATTCAAATGTTTTTATTTTCAGTAACAGAGCACTTCACCGTTACTGAAACAACGATTTCAATTATATTAAGATATTAAACGTATCAATTTGATAGTTAGAATACAGAAACGATAGTGTTTTTTTATGATTTCATGTATCGATGTGATGGTTAGAAAATCGAGACGATAGTGTTTTTTTATGGTAACACATATCTATGTTATGGTTAGAATAGAGAGACAATAGTGGTCTTTTATGATAACACATATCTATGTTATGGTAAGAATAGAGAGACAATAGTGTTTTTTTATGATAACACATATTGATGTGATGGTTAGAAAATCGAGACTAAAGTGGATTTCTGATTACACATATCGATATGATGGTTAGAATATAGAAACGATAGTGTTTTTTATGATTTCCCATATCAATGTGATGGCTAGAATAGAGAGACAATAGTGGTCTTTTATGATTTCATATATCGACATGATGGTTAGAATATTGGAACGATTGTGATTTTTATGTACAACTAAGTTGCCTGGAATTGCAAGTCGGTGACCCGGAAGAGACACCAGCCTACCTGGTCCCGCCCACAAACTGCCACCTCATTACAGGAACTATCTGTTTGTTGTTGTTTACAGTTGTAACATATTGGGCCTCTGGATCCACGTGGAGGGAAACCTGCAAATAAAAGGCATTTTGATATACTATAAGTTATAAGGAACTGTTAAATAAAACAACACAGCCATGTAAACCACGCGATTATAATAAAATTCCAAATATACATTGTTTTAATCAATAATTCGTTGTATAACTTATCTGTTTAAACGTAAATTAAATTAGTTTGTCCATTTATTCGTTATAATTGTAATTATTTATGTATCATAGCAAACTTTTATTTGATATTTATATGGACTCGATACTTGAAAAATATAATTTTATGTCCAATATTGGCATATGACCTTTTTAATGGATGTAAATATATATACATTTACTGTATACCAGGAAATCAGAAGGACTGAGCAGAGTAAATCAATTAGCGCGCTAACTTAATATGTTTAAACTACTTAAACAGGTATTTAAAACCAATTTCAAACAAATCAGCGTCATATTTTGTATTACGTTAACAAAACGATAATCAAAAAAAGTTTTAAATGATAAACATTGTTCAGCTATCATTCAAATCTTTTTTGTCAAACTATATTCAAGAAATAAGTCAAAGTAAGTTTTCTCCACAAACCGTTTATTTATCAAGTGCTGAAAAATAAAGAAACGAATTTTAACCAACAAATGGTAAATAAAACGGTATAGTGAAAGTTGCTTTGGTAAATACTGTTGCGAAATCTGCTGTTTGTGCGAGTACTGTCGAGGAAACAGTTGTTTTGATAGGTTCTTTCGAAGAAACAGTTGTTTTGATAGGTTCTTTCGAAGAAACAGTTGTTTTGATAGGTTCTTTCGAAGAACCTGTTGTTTTGGTAGGTTCTTTCAAGGAACCTGTTGTTTTGGTAGCTTCTTTCGAGTAACCTGTTGTTTTAGTAGGTTCTTTCGAGGAACCTGTTGTTTTGGTAAGTAAAGTTGAGGAAACTGTTGTTTTGAGATGATCCCTACCCGGTTCTCCGCAGCCACCATAGTTACAATGATCAGTGTCACAGCATTCCTGACAAACCGGTATTTCCTGTCCAAAATTTGAACGTTCAACTAACGTCGAATCGACGTCACGTTTACCTGGTGCGTTACACATCTGCAACGTAAATAAAACAATTCACAGAGACAACACACAAGGAAGACATTGAAACGTATAACTATTCGATAAGACAACAATATGATTTAAGGAGAAACCCAAATATAACGGATACTAGCCCAAATCCCCAACAAATAAACAGCATTGTTTTCTGATACATAAAGACTAATAAATACGTTAGTGTTTCTGTAAAAAAATAAATATTTTAACAGATAAAGCACATAGAAGTTCTCCCATAACAATAAAGAATATAGTTATTGATTTGAAGATCGTTTCAAAATATAAAAAAAAAATGAAAACATATTATAAAGACCTGACCGTTCCTTATTATAAAAATTGTTCTGTTGTCGATACCATCTAATTCTTAGTCGTCTTTTTGTAAATTAAACAAAAAAAATAAATAATAGGTAAGATTCATTCATGGAACCATCGAAAAATATATACTTACAAGTCTATCCTTGCAACCAGAAGTGAAAAATTCGTGTCCGTCGACTGTCTCATATTTTCGTAAATAACATTCCTATAAGGTAAATAAAAACAAAAAAATATAGTCAACAGGAACAAAGATGACAAACGTTATGTATATACAGATCAATATCAAAAGGGATAAAATAAACTTTAAACTTAACCGGTTGGCATGGATTTATAGGGTTTAACGTCTATGACAGTTTGGTTTGGTTTAATTTTGTTCATCGTCCTATTTACAGCTAAGGTCACTTGGTGTGTTTGTCTACTTGTGATAGCGCGGATCTGATGCCGACTTTATAGTGCTACCGCACTGCAATACTATGCCGCAGGCACACAGCAAAGCATTCAGCCCGGTCACTTTATACCGAGAACGAAAGACATCACGCACTCATTTAGAGAAAAATCCATACAAAGCTTAATTAGAAAAATATATTTTCTTAGAAGAATCTGAGTAAAAACGCCTTAGTTAGAACCAGTCTTAAGAATATAACTACTACCAGGAACAATGACCGTCATGCGCTATACTTAAAGATCAATATAACACACTCTCTCCCGTACACAAACAGAACACTCATGTATACTTATGTGATGCTGTGAAGCATACCATATTCAAAATATTAGTTAATAAGTGAATACCTCGTGTGGACCACATTCAGCAATGTATGGACAGTCTCGGGGGTAAGCCATTCGATCACAGGTAAAACACTTCACGCCATCGGCTGGAATAGACAAGATATACTCGAATAGGAAATATAGAAACAGAAATTACATAGCAATTATATATAAAGTACAATATTCAGTGTAATGTATATTGGATTGTATCGTAGAGGAGCGGAAATACAAGTCTAATTTTAATTAGATTGAATTCAAAGTCAACCGGAGGAGACAACAAAAGGGACTGAGGATTTGCCTCTTAGGTTTTTATTTCATAGCAGCAGCTAAGTACTGTTCCCGCTGATGTTTGGTTGCTTTAAAGTGCCATCTCACCTGTAGTTTATAGCATGACACCACAGAAAGGAAATGAACTAAGATAAAGGGAGGTCTTGTATTTAAAAAAATAAAATGTCGATGTGTTTCGTGTATTATCTCTAACTAGAAATAGGCTTAATGTTTATTCTAAGGAAATTGCATCTTTTCTGATTGGTATGTTTATCGTGGAAAATCACATTTAAAATGTGTTGCTTTCTTACACTTAAAATTATTTTTGTTTGACCATCAACACTTTTATTTAATTGGGGAAAATATAATAAAAGTGAATATGTTCATTATGTGTTTTTGTCATATAAAGAAATAACTATAAACCAGATTTATAAAAAAAGTATGTAAAAATGCATTTATTGATGAAATTTTATTCCCCCATTATATTTGCAGAAGATAGTGCTGTTTTATATTTTTAACAATATGTAACGAGGAAACAAAACATAAAAATATCTTAAAAGCATGTGAACAACGTTCAAGCAATTGTCAAAATATGGTACATACACTTTTGTAACAAGGTGAACATTTTATAAAACAACATTTTCTACTAGGAAAAGTATCTTACAAAACGTAATTAGGATTTCCTTCTTTTTTTTATCAAAGAGTACATTCTAGCATTTTTTTTTTAAATCAGCTGAAATGGTATTATTTACTCACCTCCTCTGAACACCGCACAGAGGCTAATAAGGACACCTGAAACGAGTTTTCATTTCAATCAAATAGGGATTAAGATGCTGCATATTTACTTTTCCTGCTGATGTAAGCATCTGTATACATATATATGTAATAAAAAAATAATATCGTACCCTCAGTACACATATATAGCATATGTAGATGTGACCATTTTGGTCATAAAGTGGAATAAATTCATAAGATGTACTAATTAGGTGTGAAAACGTTATAACATATTCAATATTCATTGTCACTTTTATTACATTAATAAAGCAAATTATGCTTTAATATGGAAAACAAAATGTAAATCATTAATATTCAGCACTTCAATCAAGCAACGAAAATACCATATGCTGTACTTCAGAAAGTTCTGTTGGTCTTTTTTAGCTTAACGTCTTCACAATACCTGTAATACATGCTTGTTGACCACAAGAAAGCAAGTGTAGGTAGCAGTAAATAAAGATACCGGCCCCACATGTTGCACTAGGGGCAGGATATTAATTAGGTTTGTTTTCAACTTGTATAAGAAATGTTTGTCGCCTCTTACGACATGCAATGTGTTATGGTAGGGCAATATTCTTTCTCCGAACCCGCAGAGCACTATCAAGATATATATTATTTGATTTTGACTGCAAGTCATACATTATATGTCCAGACAAATCAATATATTTTAAACCGTCGTTTCAAAACCCTTGCAGTGTAAAAATTGTATATTTGAAAGAAAATAAATTTATACTAAGGTTCGGTTGTTATTTTTATGCACTGCAATATGTATGATAATATTTTGTTCTCAGTGTTCATATATACGGCTGAGGTTACATAAGCCACACGGTACCATGATTCATAGTTTTAAAAGCCAAGCAGTTATAACAGTGAAACAGGTTTAGAGATAGACATCAAAATATTCACGGAGGACAATATAATCCTTTGAAAAATTAAGAAATCTTACCAATAGTTATTATGAACCCCATGCTGTTAGTACGAAGACTGACCCAATACCTATCATAGATGTTCCTGTAGGCATTGGAAGCGGATCCGCTAGATAAGGCATAACTAAGAGGTCAATCAATGTCCTAGGAGGTCAGCTAGATAAACTAACAAATAGGTCAATGGTTACGCATGCTGCTTCAATTTACAAATATCATGTCAGGGTTGTTAGACAAATCTATCGATAAGCAGGTTAATAACGGATGTTATGCAGAACATACAAATATAATTCTCCTTAAATCCATTTGTCACCTTGCGTATCGCCAAAATATTTAAGGTATCTTTTCTCATTTATTCTGACATATTTCTGTGTATGGCTTCCTCAAGATACCGCCAAGCTTCTTATCAACGCCAACATTTCACTGGACAAATACAGTAATTCACAAACTCATATGACAGCTTACACGTGTATTGTTCACGTGTTTATAACATACAGATATCTTGCTTGTTTCATGTAATCGTGATTCGGTCGATTTGAGGTTTAACTTCAAATCTATTGCAATTGTTTTTTTTCATTTTGTTTTGGTTTCGTCATATTAGTGGGCAATTTATAAGAATATATGACATTGAACATAATGACATTATATATTTCGCGTAATTGGAAGGGTAATATCAAAATGTTTTTGTAATGCTGTGTACAGAAAATTAAAAGTTTAATAAGAGCAACCAAGTATCATACACATTTGTTAAAATATTGCATAGGAATGCTTGCATTGAAAAAAAACAAAAAAAAACATTATGGCTAAAAAGTTTTTCAAGGCTTAATGAATTGGTTCTTGATATCTTTTCAATGATGGAAATACTACAAGTTAATCTCAATAGCGGTATTTGCTGACTACTTATTGCAATATTGGTATCTGATTTAAATTGCAGTCCTGATACATGCTTATCATTATGGCTAACTTTGGGCTGTTATTAAGTATTTTCGCGTTGATTTCGCTTCAATTCCAAACATAATATTTAGCTTATATTTTAGAAAAGGTCACAAGCAAAGGCTTAAAAATCTATTTCCAGTGTAAGGAAATGTCATTCCTTGAAATTATGAAACAGATGTTTTTTGTACATTTTATCCATCATTGACACAATCATCATAAAATGACATTTAGTTTAAATGGAATTAAGGTTAGAATAGTTATTTCTTATTGAACAGGATGAAGCATCCTTTTTACGCCCATTGCACAAAGTAGCGAGATACAAAGTGGTTAGTAATCGGTCAAAACAAATGAAAACAAACTACAACAAAATTGTTGTTCGGAGTCAGAATCTTACAAGTTCTTACACTACAGTAAAAAAAATATGATATGGGGTTTTTAACGCAAGCAATTTTAACAATTGTCTATATATGCTACTAAAAATGTTATTTTCACTACGTGGGTCACGTACAGACAAAATAGGACGATAGAACGTATTTAAACCTTTGTCAAAAATTGAATATATTTTTGCTAGCTGTGTCCTGTAATCGTTGGTAACTTACATCATGGGTAGTCGGATGACGGGTTAAATAGAGCACTCGTCTTTAATCCAGGCGGCCGGGGTTCAATTTTTCGTTCGTTTGTGAATTTTGCTAGGTCACTTGGTCGACCTTCTGTATTTATTCCGGTAACTTAGGTTTCCTCCCATACTAAGACTCCTGCTTCTAACCCAGCCAACAAGTGTGATTAAGATCAGTTTAAGACGTTTCACGTTGTCTTAATGTGAATTATTTTATTTTATCCATTCTGACGGTGTAAGCTGTGACGCAGAAAACGATTAGACTTCTAAAGCAAATTTTCTGGCCTTTAAAGTTTGTTGCTTATTTGCATTTCATTTCACTTTATAGTTCAGGTTCATTTGGTTTGTTTTAAAACATATTAAATAAATGACAACATGAAACCAGTAAATAGCAAGTACTTATGATTTTAAAGTGAAAATTGACTGAGGCCCGTTTAGATACAAATGATGCTTGAAACGAAACTGTATTCTTACCCTTCTAAATCAACTTAGTTTAGAGTAGCAGCCATTCAGAAGCCACCGAGCCATATTTAATTAAAAGATATTTTTTGAAATATGTTCGTTCGACAGAACTATATTGTATTTGCATTACTAAGACAAAATATATGAACAAAGTCTCACCTTTAGGATTTCAGTTTTAACTTTAATTGTCTCGAGCAGATGTAAATCAATGCCAGACGGTTGCTTGATACGGAATATATCCTATATGTTTCACTCCCGAACAATTTCAAGAAATTCAACTTATATTATAAACTGTTTTCTGTTGGGCACTTGACTTGCTTAAATTTCCAGGTGAATCTGACAGACTTTAATGAGCTCCATAAAAAGACATACGCATTTTTACTGCCCAGGAAATTCATAAAATAAACGCTGAAGGCATGTATTGTTTCATTTCACTAAAAACTGGTATTTCAGAAACTTTATATGAAATATTAATATTTTTCTTACATAGGTTACGGCGGCAATCTTGAATCCCGAAACGGAACATAGAGCAGACTTATAAATTAATAATGTATTTATCACTTCCAGGAGACAAAGAATCAGAAACGCGGTAAGAGAGCCCTCACTTTACTCGGTTGTCACAATACTCATTTAAATGTACGTAAACAAATCGTTACAATTTGAATAACACAAACAAATTCATAGGTAGTCATATTTTATTATAGTTTGGAATTTTCTCATGTACAAGTTTAGTTTTGAGTTTTTATCACTGTCAATCAGCGTTGTCATGCTACCGTCAACTTTACTGTCTGTGAGTCAATTCCATTTTCATTTGTAGCGACACATGTGTAGTAACCCGCATTCTCTCTTGTCACCTGCCAGATAATTAAGTCTCCCATGGAAGGCCTCACATAGTTTACAGGTGAAGGAAGTGGTAACTGTAATGGCAAAACGGTAACAGAATAATTTTGCAATTCTCGATTCTAATTGTCAGTTTGTTAGTTTCCCAGCAAGGGTAAAGTCATATCAGGTCTGACAACGAAAAGCCGGGACACATACACAACTTAATCCACAAATTAAAGATCAATAGTAAAATTTTAAAAAAAATGCATACATAAATACACAGCAAAACAGTAAGATATTATTATAACAAGTATTGTTTTAACTTCAAATTTTATTGAGTATTGTACGTAGATATTCAACAATATTTGGCAAATTTATTTTACAGAATGAACAGAATATTGTTATCGTATCAGACACAACATAATATTGTTCTTAAATCTGCCTTAAACTGGCGCATTCGATATATATTTGCAGCAATATACATGTTCGTTACATTAATGACAGAAAGGCTGATCCTGTTAAGGCTGTTCAAATACCGTTGTTAGCGTAACATATTATCATGATCATATATTGGAGGTGAAACAAAGACGATCCTTTCTTATGTTCATGTTTTGATAGGCGGTCATTAATTTTGCGATGTTTGTAATGATAACAATATTTGCTTACATGTAATTAACAATATGCAGCCCTTATACAGGTCTACATTAATATTTTTAAAGAGTGAGATCAATATATTAATTGCTAGGATTCGACACAATATCACTAGTGTTTACGGATTTACAAATTGTGTTCCGCCGAGACTATCCAGTAAATACGACAAATTTAGAAGTAAAAATTACTTTCTCCGTGCGATTGTGTGGCACATTTCACCAAGAGGTTATGAAAGCACAGGTTAATAATCTTCCTTGCATCGATATAATTTTAACTGACATAACCAATCATTCGTCAGTAAAATAAGGACATTACACGCTCTTTAATAAACTTTAAATTGTTGTGCTGAAATAAATGTGTTTACCGGTACGTCCCAGTGAATTACGGGTTCCGGAGACCCGGTGGCAGCGCAGTGTAATCCGACATTTACTCCATATGTCGTATTCTTTAGGAGAGGTCCGACATCTGTTATTGTGGGCATACTGCTTGCTGAAATGTAAATAATTTAGATATTTGACATGCAACGGTTTGTCAACAATTAAGTTGAGAATATGACTATATCGAAGTACACATCTGTAAGCTAAGATCAACTTAATAAGGAAGTAGTATTAATTATGCTCTTTTATTGGGTACAGTTGTTAAATATTGTAATTGTGTTTGTTTGTTTGTAATTAAAGGTCATCGCTACAACCAGGGTCATATGAGGACGGGGGTCTAGGGAGACATTTCTGAAAAATAAAGTAGATAGAAAAGAAATTAGTCAGAAAAGATAGGAAACAAGAACGATCCCAAAAGTTGCAATAGGGACAGCAGGTTGATTTGTATCTCTTTTAAATCCTCTTAGTAGGAGGCACAGAAGAAAAACTCCGATTGCGCAGGGGGCCCGCATATGTCGCTTGTTACAACATACAGTGGGATACAACAGGTCTGAACTTGGTTTATGCGATATCCCCGTTAACAGAAGACATGGAAGAAACTCCTTGTTCTGCAGGGGACCCACATACATCGCCATTTACAATAAATATGCAGTGGGATACAGCAGGTATTCCGTCTTTGTTATCTTCTCTTATGAGCAGGTATTGATTGTTACGTCATTGGTTTGTGTGAGAAAATTACGTCGTTTTCTCAAACATTGATGACGTTACTCTCACAAACCAATGACGTTACAATCAATTACCTGCTCACAAGAGCAGCTAATTCTGCAATACGCAAAGACGGATTTGCTTGGTTTCCTCCATATCCCCCGAACAGAATATAATAAAACCAATGTTAATCAAAATGCTAAACGAAATAAATTAATAAGTTATAATTAATAACATTTATCCACAGTACTTACTAATGGGTGTTGTGTGCAGCTGTGTGATGGTGGGAGGTAGATAATTGCAGTCGTCCGAGAAACAACAATATCCACCATTATCGAACCCACTACGCCGCCCAAGAACAACCCAATCCGTATATTTTGAATTAAGAGGGCATTCCTAAACAATTGAAGAAAAAAAGAAAAGTCCGCGTTTGTATTGAAATATTTTAAGGGGTAATTCTAGAGCATAACAAACGTACTTATTTAAGTGATTTTATCAATTTTTTAGTACAATGCGTGCATTTTTGTCTCAATGTTATTAACTTGACACTTTAGTACTTTTTTTCTGATATGACACCTTAAACTCTGATTAGCTGCACACTTCTTGGTATAATGATCAGAAGTTAATATCTTAATCCGTATCTACGTTATTGATTTGTTATCTAACTCATCTTTTCTTCCAATATTAATTAATAGATTACATTTCATCATATTATTAAAATTTACAAAAGAATGCTGGAATGCTTTATAATAGCGATATCGAAAGAAAAACCTAAATTCTATTATATTCTCTTTTTTTCATTGAAATGTGCATTTCTTATATTATATAGAGGAAAACAGCAAGTTCTATACAAGAAATAAGTGAAAATTGTCAAAAAATGGCAGTTGTAAAAAATACCGTTTTGTGTTTGCATTGGAATAGGTAAGTAGGGTTGTTGTTCTGTTGTCGTTGCATGCTACTGTAACATACCTGCAACACAACAACAAAAACACAATGGGTTAATACATGCTGCATATAAATAATCACTTCCCATGATAACTGATTAAAATATATATTGTATCAAAATTTGACAATCCAGTTCAGTAAATCAAAAGCCCGACATCTAATATCAATGGTCATCAGAGTTATGATGTTAAAACAGTCTATAATGACTTTGTATCACATTCTCGTTGTATTTATCGTATAATATATGCAATTGTTATGAAGTCATAAACACAATAAACGAATGCCAAAGTGTATTCACTGTGTTTGTTCTCTTCGAAAATTGGTTTCTTTTGGTTATCAGTATTTTTTTTGTCATTCAAAGTCTGATCTGTTTCAAATTGTAAATGACTGTGAAAATGATGTGATATATTTGAGATACTGACGTGATCCTGTGGACATATGTGATGAAAATGACAAAGAGGGTCAGTACTCTCCGGACAGTCGAAACATCGTAATAATGGTTGGATTGTTGTACCTAAAATTATAATTGTGAACATAAAATAATCGATGATTTTTTTTCTTTTTGCTGATTTTTCATTTTTGTCTTTCTCTATTTCTCCTTTTTACTTTTTCTAGCGCCTTGCTTGACAATACATCACTTCCTCGCCCATGTGAGAAAGGCAATTGGATCCGTCTCCGTGCTGAGACAAACCGAAGACCTTTAAATCATAGTTGATATTCCCTGCCTAACGTTCAGCAATTAGGATAATGACAACAACTGGTTCATCCATTGTCAGTATAATGTGACCGGGCGGAATGCTATGTTTGGTGCCTTCGACATGGTATTTCAGTGAGGTAACACAATAAAGTTAAATTCGAACTATCAGCAGGAGGCAAATACACCAACATACCCTGCCTCCAGCACACAAACACAAACACACCTGCATGCATATATTACACACATGGGGGGGGGGGACATAACATTTGCCGTTGAAAGGACATTAAACCATTTAAAACAAAAATATCGTTTCTGTTTGTGAAACAATCCACCGCTTCAACAGGAGTTAACAAGAGAAATTTTTATATTTTAGGGTATTTCAATTTTGACAACGATCGTCTTTTTGCCTTATTCCACCTAAAAAATAATTTGAACATTCCTC
>JAUMHH010178661.1:0-31837 GCA_032359455.1 Chlamys rubida
GATCGTCAGTCCGAGAACATTTCTTTGATCTTTTTCTTGTTGGAAATCCCGTGTTTTGATCTTGATCAAATCTAGTTCTGATTATGCTTCTTTTCAATATTATTTTAACTTTCACATGTACATTTTTCCATTCTCATGTCATAAGTAAATAAGATACTTAGTAACAACTTTACACCTGCCACAAAAACATTTATTTAGTTGACCCACATTTATATCTCGCTCAGGTAAATGACCTATATTTATATTTTGACATGTTTCATTGCATTCCTGAACTATATAATACTGACCTTACAACGGAATGTTACCAATTTCTTCTGATTTTTTGTTTGAACTTTGTATTTATGATCGACACCCCGTGTTATGGTTTTACGAAACCAAACTAAAAGTCAAACAATGATATCTAAATTTATACAATGATACATCTAAGTATAACATGTGGGGCACCGTCAAGACATTTATATATATTAAACGAATTTATTTGCAATGCTTCGAGGTAAAAACCTCTAACACATATGACCTTTGTTAGTGGAATTTTCTGTATTTATCATTTAAAATCCTGCAAAATCCATATTGTGTGTTCTGAAAGTATGTATATACTAATTCACATTTTCTTGGTTTTTTTTTATTTTTGTTCTCCTGTTTTTCATGTTTGTTGTGGTTGTCGTAGTCGTTGTTTTTCCTCTTGTTTTCCTTCACCTTTTTTCTCCACCTTCTTGATTCCTTGTTTCTCATGCAAAATGAAAATATAATAATTTTAATATTTTTTGTAAATTTTGTTATAGTTGCAAAACCTTATAAGAAACACCATTACATTGCGTACAGATAGACTTAAGATAGTTACGTTGAGAAAACAAATGTTCAGAAGAACCCTACACATTAACTCGTGATATAGTGCCATAGTATCACATTTGGGAAAAAGAGTATAACTATAGAATGGTTTTACATTATACATTATAACTATATTGAAATAGACTATGACTATATAATATTCTTGCATTATATATATCAACAATAGTGAAACAGGATATAATTACATAATATTTTTACACAATACATACTAACAATAGTGAAATAGGATACATCTACACCATACTCCTTTATTATACACATGAATATCAGTGATGGGTTAAACCATTTCATATATATATATATATATTATACACACCAACAATAGCGAGATACATGTAGGTCTTATAACGATATAATGTTCGTAAATCATCCATACTAACAATAGTGAAATTAAGCTATAGTAGTATATATAATATAATAAATGTAGTATTCCTAAGTTATACACACTGACAAATAGTCAAATAGGGCATCATTATGTCATGTTCCTACATTATACAGAGTAATAACAGTGAAATACTGTAGGTTATAAATATTTAATGTTCCTACATTATAATACTAATTATATAGAAATAAGTTATGCATAGTTAATGTTCCAATATTATTCATACTAACAATAGTGAAATAGGTTATACATGTTTAATGTTCAAACATTATACATACTTAAAACAGTGAAATAGGTTATATAAATTAACTGTTTCTACAATAAACACACTTACTTAATAAGATAAAGACTATTATAATTATGTAATATTCTTACACAAGGATTACTTTTCAAGCTATATAGTAAACTACTTTGTAACTATAAGATTTCCCTACATTATGTACAGGCAATTTAAATGGTTGTTAGGCTATTGCATCGGGGATTATACTTCATAAAAAAGGTTTTATAAAATAAACAAATTTAGTTGTAGAAGGACTGTTGTATGGTGCAGTTTCATTCATTTTTAGTATGCTATATCTATTACTAATGTTTTAAATGTCTTACAGTCATAGCAAGCTACAGACATGCAGATGTGTACGTAAACTAATGGATACATCAATCTAACAATGCTGATGTTTTACAAGAAATACGGTTTACATGTAAGCGTCTAGGTTTATTTACATAGTATATCACAAGTAAACGGATACAAGGGATTGCAATGTGTTAGCGATGTACCAATGGCACCTAACGTTTCAGCATTACTTATAATTGGCAGTGTGTAGGCTTAGAATGATATAATTGTACAATGCACTATAAGCTTAAGTAAATTATACGAGAATATGTGAACGAGAATGCATAGCTTTCACCTGTGGTCATGTTTATGTTTTTTCTGTTACTGTAATTATGATAATTATGTTTCGTTGTTTCTTTTCAATTGATTAAGATATGTATATCATGTTTAACCTTTACATTTATACAGTTTTCTTTATGAACACGTATTATTTAGGTACAGGAACAATTTTAATCATTTAAAAATCAAAACTAAAAAATAATGCTCAGATTTCTTCTATAAGGTGCACTGTGTCATGAATTCTGACCATTCTAGATACCCTTACGAGTTTTGAATAAATCAGAATGGTAGAAAAATCAAAATAAGGTATATTAAGAAAGCATCTACATGGATTTACAAAAGAAGCACAAAGAACAAATTTATGAAAATTATTCTTACTTTGAGGTTAACTTTGAAACGGATTCTAAACTCTTTATACATTTCTTACATATGTATGTATAATATTGTGTATAAAGGGGGAGGGGGGGGCAAATCACACACAGTATACCAAAGTCATCATGAGAATGGTTTCTTTGCTTCGCAGTTAGGGTTGCATTTGGTCTAAATAACCACCAGATGTCCATTACAAATTATATAATTGATGAAACATCTCCTCAGATTATTCGTGTTATCTTAATATATGTAATGCTCAAGATAATTATCTTTTAGCTAATGACAAGCTATAAGATCCAATTAGTAGTTTCCTCAATTAGGCTATAATTCAATTCAAGAAAGCACTGTTCACTACTATTGTTCAAACACTTGTCTGACATTCTTTGAATATGTTTATCCATTAAAATCACATTTATTTTTGTCAAATTTGAGACAAACCAGTAATAAGAATACTTCCGTGAGCTTTTAAAAAAATCCCATCTGTCATGACCAAGACACATAATTAGTAAACAAATATTTTGTTCTCGATAAATATAATACATTTAATATGACGATAGTTTTGTATTCATTCGTGTCAACGAGTTAATATACACGCTAATTTTACCGTGATGGATAGATATTTAACTTTTTAATTCAAAACATGACTCACGGAAAACTGTACAACAGTTAAATATATATTGAACAAGACAATTTAACCTACGTATGAAGTCCAGAGTGACATCTAAAATGATTTACCTATAATTATACAAAGTATGCAAAGTGTGATTTTGAAGACTTTAACAACTGATTTTATATCGGAACGCGTTCACCTCCTTGCATTTTGAATATTGACCTAATGAGAAAAGATTTCAAATTCCTGAAACGAATTTCACTCAATTTGTTAAAAGACTGACCTTCGTCACATAATGTACGTGTTCACAGGTCCAATGATGTCAAACGTTTCACAAACTTCACACGAGAATTGATCATTAAGGGAAATGTGAATGACACTAACTACTTCACGTTATTGGAAATGTTCTTGTGAACACGTTTCGTTTAAAAATACCACTTAAGTGATACTAAGCGACTTCTACGCATTGCAAACGGTACTTAGTCAGTATGAACATTTAGATGCAAATATCTCATTCGTGTACAAATAAACTGAATGTGTTGACACATTTATGATTTTTCTTTTTTAAATCTCACCTTAAAATACGATTAATTATTGGTCAATGATCTCCAACATAAAATTTGCACATATATTTCCATGCTTAAAAAATAATATTTAAACAAACCTACTAAGATATGACAAGACACTTCATTTTTAAACATTTACGCTTAAAATATACAACATCAATAATTAAATGATATATTTCAGTAAGATTTGAATGAATCGTGCAAAATCCCATCCTACAATACAACTTGTTTTATAAATCCATGTCTTTTAAAGAAGATGACTCCTTTTTAATTGCTAGTTTGCATTATCAAAATTGGTGACCTCTTCTTGGGAAATGAAAATATTACGCAAATGCCAACGCAGAACTGTTATTCCATATGTCCTAGTTTGCACTTTATTTCCAGAGCATGAACTTTCTGCCATTTTCTTATGACAAGATAAAATGTATTCAAGCACAAAATATTAATCAAGTTAATTTCCTCTATGTATACTGTATACTTATTGGGAAACATTATTGGTACAATCAAATTACGATCACATCAGCCTCTGATATTCTGACAGCACAGATGAAAGGGTAAACCATACATAGAAATGCACAACACTAAACTCTTATAATAATGATGATGATGAAATGGAATTTAATTCACTATACAACACATTATATAACATTTATGATGAGACGACGGAAGAACAGCGGAAATTATGTGCGAAATGCATCCAGCAACACCTGTGATATGAAGGAAGAACAGGTATGCATATAAAAAAGTAATGCAGAAATGTTGCAAATC
The DNA here is from genome assembly GCA_032359455.1 of Chlamys rubida. NCBI lineage: Eukaryota > Metazoa > Mollusca > Bivalvia > Pectinida > Pectinidae > Chlamys > Chlamys rubida. The sequence continues at coordinate 4,437 of JAUMHH010178661.1, forward strand.
AAAGTTGAAATTGTAACCAATTTTATTTTTTGCAATATTAACAAAGGTTTTCAAGAGCTGAGTGCTCCAGATGCAGATCTATATTCAGACAGATATCAGCATAAATATGTTTATATTGAAATTACGCTTTAAAATCAATGATACGATTTAATTTTGGAATGACAAGGAAATGTTCAAAATGATTTTACTCACACACGCACACACATCAACGGATTATCCAATCCCACATTATATTCAATATCTATTGAAGTGCATCAGGTATGCAGGATCTAAAATTAAGCGCAACGTTTGCAGTAAGTAATCCTTATGTTTATTTTGTTATGTAATTTTGATATAGTCGCTCACATTTGTCAAGCCTTATATAGAAAAAAATATATATCTACCCACCATTGATCAAAACGCTTGGGTTAGCATTGCATGCTATCATTTCTATTACGAGTGTTTAAAGTTACATTGTGTAAGTGAAACGGAATGATCTGCGCTATCCAGTGCGTCCAGGAAATATCTTACCACTATGAAACGTGTGTGTTGTGTGCCAACATCACTGGGGTAGGTTTCTGTGTCAGCAGCCAAGCTTTGATACTTCCAATGATCAAGTGGCTTATAGTCCATCTATTTTGCTGTTGACACTAAGCCTATTAGCAAGAAGAGTGCCAAATAGCCACTCTTAGATGCTGTAGTGCTCTGTTCGTAAAAATCAAGTAAATATGGCGTCATCTTAAAGGCCAGATGAATGTCAGGTACGTATTTAGATTTGAAGGAAGATTTCATAATATGCAGACATTTCTCAAGCAATTATAATCGATCATTGATGCCGTTTTAATATTCATTCTTTGTAATAGATGTCACAGAAGGAACTTAGAAAAAAGCTATTTTTGGGTCACGTGGTTTCAATATTATTATGAAAATTTGTATAGTATTGTTTGTATATGTGGGGTATATGATATCGTTTTGCTTGTTTTTAAGTCATCCAAGGACCTTGCTGTCGTATATTTCTATCGAGTTTAGTTTGATATTCAATTTAGGTGCCTCGACTCACCGGTATATTTTAACATTTTACCTTTATTTGTGATTTCATACTCTCTTCCTTTAATTACCATAAAAAATTAATTTAAACTAGGAGCATTTTTAAAAAGATGTAATTTATGCGTATAGAACTTAACTTTTATCAGATATAACATCACTTCCTGACATTTTAATTCGTTGGCTCGTTATTTTACAGCCATCTTTTCACTTTCGTGAGAGTGAAACTTTATCAATCGTCATCAAGAACAAATGCAGAAAAAAAGTCATCAATCCTACTCTTTTCTGTATATGAAGAAGTTGAGTGACTACTTCTGAAAAGGGCTTGTATGATAACGACAAAATGGGAATATTTAACCTCAGTAAGAAATATATCAAAGTAATTAAAACCTAATTTATGCAAAGTCATGGTATAAATCAACCTTCTTTTCCAACATACTTTAAAGAATAAATGTGATAATGTTTTATTAGGTAAACTAATTATTTCCATTGCTTTGAATCAAACTTGTACGACGTACTTGTGTTAAAAACAATATTTATGTTATCGACAATAATCGATCAAAAGATTCTGACGTTAAAACGTAAATGACAATTTAAAAACAATTCCATTATTTTTTCAAACCTACAACAACAAAGATAACACAAGTAAAAATACTTGTTATGCTGCCACTATTTGTCCATTGATACTTTTGGCATTATAAAGAGGTTTGGCAATATATCGAGGGCCAATAACAAAACGATTGATAGGTAAACGGAAAAGAGATCATTGATAAATGATGGCGATGTCTATACCGTCCAACAGTTAAATATAGACACTGACTGATTCTGTATTGGTTCGTGCTGTTTTCTTGATTTACCTAATTTGTTGTCTTCCTAGCTGTAACATCAGTCAATAAATCCTATGCTCTTCCAGTTTTCTGAAATGTTGATTTAATGTTTTTCTTTTGGTTTGTTTTCTTTATCTATACGATATGTGAAAAAAATTGTTTCCTTCAAAACATTAACTTAAGCACAACATTATTTAATCTGTTCTAGTTATGATTTCACAAAGCGCATTCATTCATTCATTCATTCATTCATTCATTCATTCATTCATTCATTCATTCATTCATTCATTCATTCATTCATTCATTTCATTCATTCATTCATTCATTCATTCATTCATTAATTCATTCATTCATTCATTCATTCATTCATTCATTCATTCATTCATTCATTCATTCGTTCGTTCATTCATTCATTCATTCATCCATCCATTCATTCATTCATTCATTTACTTTGATGTGTTTTATGGATTTAAATGAAAGAAGCTATACATGTGTAATATGTTAAAAAACCTGTTCACTAATACGACGTCATCTTAATAAACTTGTAAACTACAACTTAACATAGAGGCGTCATTCGTTATTGTATGTATTCAAAACCTTCCTATTGCACTCAAATGTCGCTTGAGGAGACTGTTAAGGTGAAGCCTTTTTGCCCTATGTACCTCATTGACTTTCATTTTTTATCCACAATAAGGATAATTGTACTCTTTCAATTTATCTCGTCGCTTTGGTAAAATGGCACCAAGAACGCTGCCCTGGTTATCTCAGGTCTCTGCAAGAAGCATCGACGATCGATTATGTGTGGTATTGACAAATTGGGCAAATAAAAGGATCACCCACAAGACGCCCTCGGGTGTTAATGCAACCACCGACTAGGAACCAGTGACAGTGACGTGACCTTCACTCGTTGTCGGAAGTGTCATCGCATCGCCGATGAACAGAGAACACACAGACTCTCCGTCAATACACAGAAGAAAAGCAACGAAGAAAATTTGTTATTATTTGTGATGGTAATCATATCGGGTATGGCTGTATTGTGCTGAAATATAATTCCCTCAACAGTTAAATTTATTTCTATTTAAGTATCAATTATAGCAAATATTTTGTGGAATGATTCAGAACTGAACAACACATTATTTCACAAATCAAAAATAGCTTATATTAGTGAATTCATTTTAATCCTATCTTCTATAAATAGGACACCTGTTTAAAACAGACTGTCAATTATTCATGACATTGTTCATATTGAACTGTCGATAATGAACAGAAATAGTGTTTTGTTTGACTGTTAAGTAAATTATCTTTTCCACTTTTTCCTGGAACCCCTTTAGGCTATTTCTAACTGAATATTCAACATCATAACTCAGCCATAAAATAGACTTAAATCATGCTAGTAAAACATTCAAACGCTATGATTTATTAAGACCGATTTATTAAAATAGATATTTTCTAATTAAAGCATAAAAATTAAAACCTAGACTAAACAACCTTTCGTACGTAGGTGCAGACATGTATTTTCCCATAATTGAAGATACAAATGATGTATCTGTTTGTGTTTGCATGGGTAGTTGAATGTGGTAAAGCTTGTGAAAGTTAACTAAAATATTCGCTTGCTAGTCGCTACAAAGTGAGTCAACAAGAAACAGAAATAGACACTTGGTAGGCCAAAATACATGACATCTACTAGCAGCAATTCGCTAGGGCATTCTTCAGCTGGACCATAAGACTTGATTCTTTTACTGCACTGAACAAGGTTGAGGTAACAGAAAAACAACATGGCATAGCATCAATAAAGATATTATTAGAATTCAAAAGGAAACAAGGAACCATCAAAATAACATATAAATGCTATTATTGTTATTTGTTCTTTGATAGCAGTATCAGAAAATGAATTTACGAGGAAAATTAGGAACATATATTATCTAGGGAATTAAAAATAAACTTTGTTAAGGAAAATTCAAATTCTTTTGAACAAACAAATAATTTTCATAAAAAAAATGCTATTTTCATATTACGAACTTGTTAATGATAAGTTAAGCAGATATATTATTTTCAATGACATATCAAACAATGCCTGCCAAAACATCAGTTTTATGATAATGCGAATTGTTTTAATAAAAATATAATAATAAAGTCTGTTTGCATACATTGTTGAAGAAGATTAAAAATTGCTATGTACAATATATTGAAATCTGGTTGGATATCTTACGAGAACTCCGGGTCCTGATATTGACATGTGATACTGGCAAATAATATGATTTTCCATATAAAGCAGGCTTTTGCAATCCAAAGCATCATTATTTGTAATTTCTTTTAAATAAATGTTTCAAAATGAATTACATTTTAATCGTAAAATGACTTCTTAATAACCAAGCATATGCAACACTAATTAAGTGATCGTATTGAAAACGAGACAGATCTTATTGGAGATATTAAATCAGATAAACAATCCTTATTATACCAAATAAATACTGTTTATAGGAGAACAAAAAATGTATAAATAGGTGATCACAATAACCAGGTTTTATCGCATACCTAACGCTTAAATGTATACTCTACCCATGTCTGTTAGTTAGGTCTGGCTGTCATTATCACAATTCATCCATTAACATATCAAGATTCGACATCCACTATTGAAGAACATCTGAACAGTAGGTCGTGATAAGATAAATATAGAAATATATTATATAGTGATATGTATCACAGTTGTTAACTGCTATATTTGCTGTTAAATAGAAAAACCGTAAAATATATCAAAATTCGTCTTTGAAATGAAAGTAACCTCAATATGGTATTGTTCTATAATTAAATGCATTTATTCCAGAAAGAAAATTATTATAATTAACGTAACACTAATTCAATAAATATTGTTTTTTACAATTTAGACAATAAAATACATATTACCTACTTACACACTTTTGAAATATAACTTTGATATTAATGGTCAAACAGCATTATAAGATCAATTATTTTGCATGGCAATAGTTATCAAAGCTGGTTCTTAGAAACGCTTCATACCAGCGTCCATTAATAGATTTCTTTCTTTATATGCATTGCCTCTATCAACAGGAAACTATCAAATTGAATTGTGCATCGATTTCAATAGAAATTGCCATTACAAATTAACAATGGAGCTTACGTACCAAGTAACAGAAGCAGTAAGTAAGAATTCTTTGTCCGAAATTTGTTGATCCTTTCATTAATAAATATACTGATCTACTCAGATATAATTGCAGTCGGCACACCTTTGAATAGACACGGACATAGCCCATTTATTAACAAATACATAATTATGAATACGAACTACACTTATCTCGAGAAAATCCCAGAAACTTAACGGGATTACATTTCTTTCAGATAATCACAGAACATGGTTGGACACAAATTGGATCGTGAATGCTTTGTAATGAAATTTTACAAACAAATTTTCTTAAGACATCGGTTAGTTGTCAATGGAAAAACAAGATAAGGGATATGAAAATAACAATAAACACAAGAAGAGTAGTACCGCTATTTACTTGCGGTTCAATGTGCGTCCCAATATTTTACATTATGTGGGAGATCGCGTCAGAAGTTATACCGATTGTCTTTATCTCCTGACTGTTATCACTTCCATTTCACTAACGTGAAAACCCGTAAGAAACGTTATTGAAATGGTCACTTGTGGGCCACTTATCGGGGTACAGTTGTTTACAATACTAACTCTGTCGGCCACACAAAGGGATTTATTCCTATCTCCGTACACTGTAGCAGGGGTGTAACATTTCAATTCCTCAGCCAAGTTCCGTGCTCCATAATGGCTTATTGAAACCAACTTTGTTACATGTTGCTCTGCTTTTTTGGTTACGGAGATATTTTCCCATTAGTTATTTGATAAATAAATTTGTCACGGCAAAGTCGATGTTTTCAATATCGCTTTCAGAAATAAGATTGCTTTTCTAATTAAGGAATGTATAGAGTGAAAATGGTGAGAACGATGGTTGATTTTTAAATTATGTGGGATTTAGAATTTATCTAGAAATTGCAGTTGACAAAGATATAATAAATCTCCTGGCTTTCTATGCCTTGTAAGGCCAATCGTTTCGGATAAAACGGAGCAAAAGTCAAATAAACAGATTTAGGAAGCCTATAAAAAGTTACAAGACAAAGTTATCAGAATAATCAAGACACATGAAACACCATACTAATATATAAAGGCTCCGTACAGAGCACACGGAATTGTATTTAGACGTATAATTATTTGATAAACAACCTTTTATGAAACAATTAGTTGCATAAATATACAATTTTCTCACTGAGAAATAGAATAAATATGTTCAATTTAAAAAGAAATAGTTTTAGGACATCTGAATCAATGTACTTTTATACACATTTTGTTGGTTTATGTTTCGGTGTTACGTATATACTATATGTATACATTTAAAATATTAATAGCATTCTAGATTTTATTATCAATCAATTGCTAAATGTTCGCGCCTTATTTATTCTTTCTATCATATTTTTCACCGAAAAGACAAAGGCAAGACAACACTTTATAATAGTACAACTGTTGATCAAATACTAGATACACATCTTATATCAACAATCGATAAAAAAAACTTTTCTTCGTGACTAAGTTATCCTAAAAGATTCATTTTGAACAAATTCATGAACAGTTAAGTTTAAACAAATTTCAGATACGGTACATCAGCAAATTACTTTGCTCGGGAACCTTGTTTTGCTCCGGGATCTTCAGGGTCATTATTTGGTATGTCTTTTTGTTTTTGGTGTCTTCTGCATTTCTGCTGACCATTGTTCGAATCGACTTTGACGTTTTTCGTTAAAATATTTTACTGAATGCTATATAACAGTGAACCTGCAACAAAAAGCGGGATACATTGTGAAAAGTTAAATCGAAAAGATGGAACAGACGAAATAACATTTGTTGATAAAAGCACTGTAGCTAGGTCAGTTTGTGTTATACATACACAACTAAATGACCTCCAATGAAAAGGAAAACTACACCAAGAAGAAGGGACAACTGATTTGAATTCAATAATTCACGTAAACAGAAAATATTCATGGAGTCAAAAAATAAATACGATATGTTTTCGCACGGATATCTCTCAATATTTTTGACCGAACATTTATGTTTTTATTGCATAATTGTAGTTTTTGGAATTTTCGATTTTCAATTATAAACACAGTCAAATTTTGTAGTACGAAAATATACCGATACAATTAACAGAGCATTTATGTAAGTAAGAAAACTTTAAATCGGAAAGAAATTCTAGGAATTTCTGAGCCATCAACAATATCAGACATATTTTAACATAACTAAACGCTTCGAACCTTGTTAGATGATTATGTTAAGTATACAATCACGTATCTATATTATAAATGCAATTACCTCAATATTAAGATCACATCTTTTTATGTTATTTTATTTTGTAAAAGGCATTTTGGCTTACATCAATACTTCTTCTTCACCGAAATTTATTGTATGCATCAATGAACAAATAATAGGCAAATCACACTCAGACCTGACATAGATTCAAACCAACAGCACTGACCTTACAAAGACTATTAATTCTAAAATGTCAGTTAAATGTGAAATTTGATGGAAAAAAATATATACCATGGCGTCAACACACAAGGGCAAAATCAGAACTGAAAATATGTTCAAGAAATCTTGTATCCAACATGAACCAAGCAAATGCATACAATTTTTAACACTTTCTTTTTCATGCAACATTTTCTAGCTCTGAGTTAGCAATGTGAAACAAGACTGATGAAATTTTATGCGACATGCTTTCTGGTCTGCAGGTATCGAATCATGTTCGGACTTAGATTGTATGCGTTGTACACAAACAAGCACAGTTCAAAGAAGGAAGAAGTTTAACATTTAAAAGGGCATTAACATCCCCGCCTTTAACAGAAGCAAAATCGTATGGATGTCGAACAACTTTCCACGGATTGAATGCGAACATTACTCGTATATATATATCGAAATGCCTCATTAAGTTTTGAATATTGCAAACATTCGAGTGAACGGGAGCAATATAAACACTAAACAGAAACCCAACCAGCGGAGACTAGTTGAAGCGGGACAAAAGAGTAACTTTTCAAAGAAATTCAGTGAAGTATAGTCACGTAAACGAAAATCGAGAAGTTGAAAACAAAATCGAAAAGGTTCGATTAAAATTTGTAAATGAACCATGTGTAATGATATATAAATATTTAAATTTATAAAACTTGATATAACATGTACAAAATGAATATTTAACAAACTCCAGATATATTTCTAAATATGAAGTCTACATTACACGTTTCTAAATAATGTTCTAGATGTGTCTTAATTAAATATTTACATATAATTATGTTAAACTTTTAATTACTTTTATGTCGTGACCATTAACATTTGTAGAGATTACGTTATCTGCAATACGTACAGACCATAAACGTCTAATGTTACCCATAACGCCATCGATATGTTTGTTTTAGCATTAATACCCATGAAGTACATAATATCTCAAATCAAAAAATATTAGAATTGCTCATTTCATTCATGCATTGGAGTCGTGTTTAATCTGATTTAACAAAATTACATATATTTGCACAATTTCTATCCCAATATGAAAACTTCCTTTATTTCTTTCAAGGAGTTTAATTTGATACAATTGCATGAGTCATCAACGAAAAGGAGAGACGACTGAATTATCTCCCCTTTAAAGTAGAACGTTATGAGTTATAGTCATTAGTGTTAGCTTAAAGGTGTTTTCATCAACAAAAATAATGGTGCAAAATAACGCAAAATATATATGTAATCTTTTTAAAAAACAATCACAGTTATGCTATTATAACATCGAAAAAGCAATCAATCTTCTTTCGTCAAGTTTGAAACATTTTTATACACCGTCCTAAACAGTATGCCATTTTACGAGCCATCCATTTTTGCTTGAACTAAGACGAGTGCATTATTGAAGCTCAACTGTAGGTCTTAGACATAGTTTCATAAAAGTCAGATAGTCAAAGAATGAGTTTGAGATTCTGTTAATCATATGGTTTACTTGTTTTGTTTAAAAGGGGAACACAAATTGTCAAATAAAAAAAAAAGCCTTAATAAAACAAAAGACCAAATGCCGACATTGTTTTTCTTCTGTGACTCTATGACGTCATCTCGATGTTTCTTGTGATGTCACGATGTGTTTTACGTGATGATCATATTATACATTTTTATGAAGTTGATTCAATATGGTACTTGAGTTTATTGAAGTTTCACGTATTTATTTAATTTTTTGTTAAAAATTTCAATTTCATCGATTTCATTTAAACAAAATGTCCCGATCCCTTGAAATCAATGTGTGTTCAAGAATAGGAATATTATTTAAACAATTATATGAAGAAAGGGAAGGTTCTATGGTGACATATCTTAGCTATTTAAACCTAATTTATATTTAATTTCTTGTGTAACCGCTAAAGGAAGTGAAAGGAAAGAAAATAACGAAAGTGAAATGAGGTCAGAAAAGGCAAGGACAGAGGTCATTCATGAAGTGTAGATGTGTTTGTGTGTGTTTGAGGGTGGGGGAGCGTTTTTCATTGCAAAATGCACATATGTAATATATTTTCTCACACAAACCCTAACAAATGAAGTTATATTTTTTTAATGTTATGGGTTTAAATGGTATGTATACAACCGAATACTTGTTTCAGACAAAACTCATATTCATTCGAAATTTCAACGTGCGAACAACACTTATAATACTGTATACAACACTTAAAATCCCATTTACAACACTTACAAACACTTGTACATGACCTAACTGGGATAAGTTCTTTTAAATAATCATTTGATATAGACATTATGTGCAACAGTTCAAACTCATGCACAAGGTATTCGATAGTTAATTTCTAAACTATGGGTTCATTGAATCCCAATGAAGCTGACTAAACTATGGCCACACTGAGCCAGAAACTAGCAATTAGAAAATTGGAGGTCAATTTCTTGACCCGTGGGTGATAAATATCGTTTAAACTAGCGTTGAATTACAAACAACAAATAAAACACACGTGTTGCATAAGAAAAACACACATTGGTGTTGCCGTATGTTGAAATACATACCAAAGATGGCGTGCTAAGATATGTAGAGTGTGTCTATCTGTAACTTGTACCATCATTAGGCAATTAGCATTATACATACCGAGAGTGCTAGTGTGTTCAATACTCTGGCTGTATTAAACCACCTGTTGGGAACTTTAATCATGCAAATACATAATTTTTCATTTTAGAGATCATTTAACGTAACATCATGACAGAAAACGAGAAAACACTAACTATGTTCAAAACTGTAATTCAAACTAAAAATCAGTGGAACAATGAGCAAAGAAAAGACTTACACTGAGACATTTGAAATGTGCAAAAAGGTGAAAAAAAACCAGGTGTTTCGGAAGGGTAAGCGTCCTCTTCATCGATGACATCATGATCTTCGTCATTCCCAATAATAATTGTCTGTCAAACATGGATTAGTAATTAAGTGAAACGTATCCTAATTAAACATTAATGGGTGAAGAGTCCGAAAAAGAATTCTTTTTTCAAAATTACATAAAATCAATACGTAAATATATACAATGTATATTATACATATATAATGACGTCATTATTATCTGCCGTTTTTTCAGCTCGGTCATTTCAATTGTAAAGTCACAGTGCTCTCTGCCAAATACAGTGCAATCCTCCAAACAATTTTCCTACGTTTCATCTTGTTTAATTATTTAAACATCATATAAAATCCAATGTAACAATTAAAGACTTTATTTCGATGAAAATATGGTTGTGTCAATTTGACTACATCTCGGCCAATATCAATATTTCAGGTCCATATCACCACATATTCACCTCAAAAAAAGTTCTTAATTGTAAATGTACACCAAAGGCAAATGTATTTAAACAACATTATAATGATGCTATGATAGAATACATACAAATGTAGAACTGGTTTGTTCACAAATATAGACTTTAATATCAGTTACATTACCTAATCGATTAAGATCCTCATAAACAGATGTATTGCTGTTAGCAGCCCGATGCATTAATGTTGATGATGATTGGATATCAGTTAAGAATGACAACAATGTTTTTTAGGAGATAAATACACATTTTCTTTCAATGCAAAGCACCGTTCATGCAGTGTCAAGCACAAAACATTCTGTCCAACAGAAAGGTTACACTTATAGCACATTCATTGCATATGCATTTCCATGTTACATTATCGATACTGTCTAAAAAGTCACTTGTTTCTTTAACTGCCTTTAATAGTGGTCTTTTGCAAGTTTGAGAAAAGAATAGACCTTATCTATTCCAATGAAATAACGTATGAGAAGTCTTATTGGGAGTCCCTTTCAGGTCTTTTTTGTCCAAGTCCTGTTTAGTGGTGTATGAAAAAAAATGTCTGACTCACCGAAGGTAATTGGTGCATTTTTTTTCTTTTTTTTTTTCGTTTTTTACTTTTCAAAATACTTTCGTGCCTTTCACTGCTTTTCCATCTCCTACAATGTGGCTTTGTATGACTTGTTATGTTGTGCCATTGACACTTCCTTATGTCATATCATATCATATTTTAGTTATATTTTATTATATTATGTTATATTACATTATATCAATTAATATTTATACTAAAGAATTATGGTAAATTGCATACTAGTGTTCCCTGAAGTAGGAACGCATTCTATAAGTTTTTTTCATATATAAAATCTCCTAGTTATAATCACTAATGTTGTACTTTTAGAAATTTTTTGACACAGTTCACACCAAATGCGTGGTATTCGATTGTTTACCACATGCAATTATATTTTGAGAAGTGTAAATAAATAGTTCAATTTACAGGTAATTTATTCTATAACACATAAATACCACAAATGATAACGTTATTGATAGACTTATTACGACAGTATGCAAATAACAGTCAACGCCTAAAATTAACAAACAATTCTTAAATATATCACTGTTATATAACCCCAAGCAAGAAGCCGGTTTTTATTTCCGTTGTAAATCAAAGCACCGTTATACTGATTGTTTAAAATACCAATTTTCCTTTTCAAATTAATAATATTTAGACAGGGGCTAGTAATTTGTGGGCACTTAGTATCTCAGATTGACAGAGTATCTTCATTTAATCCATTTTGGTATCGCTTTGTTGTGATGGATGTCGCACAGACATTTCAGAATCAGTAACAATCATTTTCTATTATCGGCCAATTTTGCCCCGTTAGCCATACAATTGACAAATACTATTAAGCGTCCTGTCACCACGGTGTTTCCCTTAAAGACAATTTAATACAAAAATTATAGGGATCTATATACGGGACATGTTATGATTTTAAATTGTAACTGTGACATTCAGGATTCAAAACACGTAACCTTATTCTGCATTTTAGAATATCATTAACCCATAAATGACTTGCATACATAGAAGTCTCAAAATGCTTTATATTTTCAACAAAAGTGTTCAAGTCGGTCATACTACATTACGTTTTCCTCCAATTGACTTTTTGACTTTTTCTGCACTAATTTACGAGGAATGAAGTTGAGTTTGTGATTCAATAATCAGGCAATGCTATCATATACATGTAATTCAGAGGGATTTGGAAAACAAGCTTAGAACTCCCATCTTAATTGTGTTTCTTTCAACTCGTATGTCTTAAGTATGAATAAATACATGTTTGTGTGGTTATAAAACAATGCTGCTCATAGGGGTTAGAAAAATATTATTATGAACATTTTTCTGAAGATTGCCTATTTTGCGTTGATGAATGTACAACTTCTTAGGAAGAAAGTAAAAGAACCAGTACATGTTGATATAAACATATAGTTGATGAAATTTAAAGTTCAACTTTTTTTTACATTAAATAACTGATGAACTTGAAGGAAGGGGCTCATAGGCACATATCGTTTTGGTCAAGTATAGAAACATACAACACCTGATGACATTTTTGTTAAATCGGTAATATCAGTGTTGTATTTACGTAGTATATCTTGTATTATCAGTAATATTAGCATTTCAAAGTGTGCGAAATACATTATCAGGTCTACTATAAATCTAGGTGATCATTATTAAAGAAATTCTATCTGGATCTAGAGAATTAAATTCTGTTGACAGTGGTATGTTTGTTCCACAAGTCTTAAATAATCCTACAGACTTGACAATGTTTACAAAAGCCACGAACACATAAAGGTGTTAAACGATACCGCTTCGACATTTAGTATATACCTGATAATTCCGGAAATTAGAAGACGACAGGTAATATGTTGAAGTCAAAATTCAAATTGAAACAAATACTTATGTGGTAACCTCAGAAATAATCACAATAACGAAAAACACCATTTACAACATTTTCGGAATGTTTCTGAACATTGTAATCATAGAATAACCAAATCTGGAACACGTGTTCAATTTCTTGATCATGAAGTTTTAAAGAGTTTTAGAAATATTCACGCCTTCTAATGTGTCTTCAAAACTCGGTTCAAGAAATTGGAAGCATGCTTGGAATTCACGTTCTTCTCCGTCTGTTTGCTCAAGATGGCTACTCTGACGGAGGGAATGATATTGCAGATTAAGCCTACACCGTTGTTAGCAGTGACTGGTTCTAGATATCAGAATGTTATTGTTTTTACATTTGCTAACACCTTTACTGTAAAGGGAGTCAGAGTGCATAGTTTTAAACACGACATACATAAACTTTTCCAAACAGTAAGTCAGGAAAAATCACACCCATCCGACAATCAATTTTACTAATGTAGTAATATGTTTTACAGGGACATCAAATTCTACTTTATAAATGTTTTTTAACGTTGCAAGGTGTTTCTAAAGTTAAACCCAGTTGTTCAAACAATCGTCATTTTCACACTTTTGAAAATGCTTTTCCCTCATAGGTAACGCAAACACGAAAACCACATTGAAGACATGCCATATTTATATAACATAAAAACCTCAATCGTGTTTTAAAGTTTAAGTCATTTAGGGGGAAGATCTTTGTAAAGTGTCAACACTGTTATTTTGGGGGGATTTTAATTTTAAAAACCGTAATGTTTGCGTCTGTTTCGTTTATAACTTGAAACACAAGACGCACAGAGCAACCCCTCACTCTAGGATGGTTTGTCGAGTTGAAGAAGTTATCCAGAGCTGACATAGCATCGACACAATGGCAAGACGATCAGGAAAGAACGAGAAAAAGAACAAGAGCAGCAAGAACAACAAGGAGAAAAGCAATATAGAGGAAGCAGAAGACAACAAAGTGAAGCGATTGATGAAAATTTGAACCCACTGAGACTTGGAGGTGAAATTCAGATTTAAAACTCTCCCTGTTACAGGATGAACGTTAAACACACATAACTGATTGTATATATGATATTTAGTAATAGATAAAGTAAGCAAAACACGTTACACTGCACCGTACAGATGTTGACGTATTTAAACTCAATTTGACAGTATGTTTTTAAAACAGTTTTAATGTAAGGTTTAAAAACTTAAATTATTAAAACATCTTCTGTTTTTGTAAGTTTGTTAAGAAAAAAATAGAAATCTGTAAATTTAAAAAACGTTCTATTCAATCCAAACTTGCATTACTTAAATGCATAGTAGGCTGATAGTTTATGGTTGACCAATGATATGTATGTATAAATAACTCGATAACCCAACATTTAATGCCTACACGTAACATCAGTAAAGACATCTTAGTGCAAGACCTTCTTTGTACAGTGTATTAATATTAATCTTTATTATGTCAAAGATCACCAGAATCTATAATCACGAATGATCATATCTAATGTAATAAATTGCGTAGGTGGTTAGTTTCAAATACAAGCCGTTTCTATAGCAGTGTAAATGAACGATATGAAATATGGTATCCTCAAATAGTATCCTGTAAATCAAGGACTTATTAAACCAGGTAAATCATCCCAGCGTGTTACGAGGAAGTGTCTTTTGTGACGGCTATGCCGTATCATGTGAGAATTTATTTTGAACTGTTATTATTTTTCAAACCTAAGATTTTCACTGTCCTTAAAACCCAACGGGGTGCTTTGTTATAAAGCTTAAGATAGCTAACAGGATAATGTATATGTGCCGGGCAACAGGGTTCCTACTAGTAAAACGTGGCCAAATGGCATTTTGCGTTTGTTTTAAATTTTGAATAGAAACGCCACTACACGTAAGAGGAGACTTGGATGCATTCAAATTCTGACAGTTATTGACAGGCAGACGAAAATTAAGTGGATAAGTTAACGTCGTGAATATAGGGCGTGCGCCAGAAATATGGGATAGATCACAGCAGACACAACCTGTCAGGCTCAGGGCAGATGAGACGTGAGGTATAGCGGGAAAAGTCTGCTACCTTTGGACGTAGACAATATAGGGCGAATGTCCTGTATCATGAACTATCTTTGCAGTATTTAAAAACTTCCTTTTGCACTCTTTTTATCCTTTTTATATTCATTCCATTCCTTCTTTCTTTCATTCCTTCTACTCATCCCTTCCTTTCTTCGTTTCTTCTTTCCTCTCTTCCTCTTTCGCGCCTCCCCTCTCATCATTATTTCACTTATTTTTTCCTTCCTTCATTTGTTCTTCCCTTTGCACTATTTTTTCCTCAATGATTTTTATAGAGTATCAGTGATATTCAATATTCTTTTTGGTCTCAAATAGTTCTATTAATAACATTTTTACATATACCAAAATAACGATATTGATTTCTATTTAAAAATATTAATCTACAGTTCTATAAAAGTGATTTGAGGATTGGTGAGTTCCTTGTTCTGGCTTACCACTATGTGTTGACGAGTTTAATACGATCACTCCTGATCGTTGCCTCCTTCATCCCAACAACACAGGGTGCGGCTTATGCAGTATTAGGACTTTACTACTGAGGTTGGGATCTGGACATCCCGGCAAATCCTTTATAACACTATCTGGCTTTGTGATTATCAGATCATATGACACGAACAGTCATATGATCATACAAGGCGATTCGCCTTGCTGGCGGTATCCTTTTATGCAGCAATACAGTTTGCCCGGATCTCAATATAGGGACACATCACCATATAACTTTTCCAGCATGGTATGGCAAGCCTGATAGGGCAATTATAGCCACGTTATAGCGTTTATTGCCTGAGCAATTGATTCCCAAATTGCAGGTTAACATCCCCCGAAGCCAGGTCCACAGATACAGACCGCATTACAGCGACCTCTCGCGGCGTTTAGTGTGAGTATGATGATGGAAGCACTGGATGCTACAGCTAAAATAAATACCAAAAGAGAAACCGTTAAGCACTATCTGTATTTTTTGGAAATGTATACACATTCGTTACGGCCAGTTCTTTGTGTCATAAATGCCACTTTCCCAACCATACCTCTCAGGAACTGGATGCAATTTGCATATCATATTTAGCTACCTCATCACGGCTGATAACTAAACGAGGTTCACGCTGTTTGACAAGGTAGATTGGTTAGTTTGAGTATAGTTTAAAACTATCATTTACTTTAAATGTCAACACGATTTTATAAATGCTTGGCAGTGATGAATTCGGGAATCAATATTAACTGTTGCAGATACATTGTAGATGAAGATAATCACGATAATTTCTGATTAAAAACACATTTTCCTGGAGGTAGCAAACCAACCAATCTTTCAACAGATGTTTCCTGAAACTAAAGCTATAATCCGTATTGACAACCCGATAGTCTTGTCGGTTCTATCATTGGGGACGTCAGCGGGTAAAATGGACCATCTTTAATCACCACAGTACTTTGAATTGTTTTTAAACTGTAATATTATCTATTTCAAAATTCTTAACCATATCTTAAAACACAAATCGTGAAAAAAACCATGAATAATATGTTTGAGCAATTGTTTTGCATGTTTTATATAAAAAAAATCAACAACAAAAACCCCACATTTTTATATGCATGGTTCCTCATCAACACCAACTTTATAAAGAAATAACTCTTACCATACAAATTAATTAGAAAACAATTACCACATTATCAACAAACAAGAACAGCATAGGATTTCTTTTAATCGATACCCGAAGACAACAACCGAGAGTGATGCGACACCAAAACAAAACGTAAAGCATCACGAACGCCCATAAATAAAACTAAGCGGAAACCAAGCGCTCCAGTAAACTATGCATGCTCCACATGTGGTGCCCATGATGATGTCGGCCGTCAAATCCAAAAACGGTGTCAAGAACTTCTTTTTCACGGCAAAACACTGATAAACCAGCAGTGTGTCTAACAATATTGTATCTTAGTCTTCCCTTTCGATATTTCCACTGACAGATGTGGTTCTGGACCAACTTACTTCATCTTCGAGGAGACAGAAATACAAAAGAAGAGAGAGTTCGCAACATGCCAAACTCGGAGGATGCCACCTAAAGGCTGGTTCGTGAGATCACATTTATGACAAATGAACTCAAACCTTCATTTTGTTATACTTTCCAATATCGTAGGAATACCTTAACATAACTTCATTGTTACATAAGAAAATGTATGTCAAGACATATTTTACAGAATCTGTCCACAATTTTGCCAAGCACAGAATCTAAAAAGTATAAATATATTAATTTCTTGATTTTTCCTATTTCAGAACCACACTTATAAGAGTTTCTATCATTACGTTCATCTTAAATAGTGTAATAAAAAACAAATGTACAGTGTATATCATGTTCCTTAATAACCAATAGCAAACCTACGTCACCTGTTCTATATATTGACGACTGCTTAAAAACCTATTCTCCTTTCGAAATATATAACTTGTTTAGCATAAATCGACAGAATCACTTCAATCTATACCAACAATAAACAAGCAAACATCATTATTCCGTCAGATTCTTGTAGTCCACATAACTGGACATTTATTTTTCAGAACAACGCTAATGTTCAATCCTCATCCTGGCTTTATAAATGCAATATAACCTGGTTAATCCGACATTTGTGTAACACAGCATAGCAATCAGGTCAGATTACACGAGAAGCCGGAATACACAACAATAATTTGGTCGCTTTCATTATTTTTTATTTTCATTAATGTACCAAAGCCTAAGCCACACATTCTCGTACGTCGAAAGTACTAAAACAATAAACACTATCCTCTTTACTGGTGGTGGTGTGGGTGGTTTGTGTGGGGGGGAAGGGGGGGTGTAGTGAGGGGTGACAAACCTAACAACTAACATGATTCCATACATGTATGTACAATTTCTGTGTTAGTATGTCAAGTTCAAACCATTGTTATTTTGTATAAAAGGTGTTTTTTTGGGTCAAGATAAACGATCAAGAAAAAGCAATCAAATTCTTTCTCATGGGAAAACAGAGCAGAAAACGGATACGACATCAAAGAGTAACTGTTTGTACAATGTAGAAAAGGGAAGTTAACTTCGGGGAATGTCGTCCCTAAACCTGCGACCTAGTCTCAATGCACTTGGCTTTAGAAAATGTTAGGAAAGAAAGTTTTGTTTTGTTTGAGATCTAAATTGTGTCATAATCTGAATGGTGTTTACACAGACGGATGGACTAATCAATCAGCTATAAGAAATGTATTAAACTTCTAAATTATTGAGAGGTTAAGTATTAAGGAATTAATGTTTTCTGATATAAATTAAGGGAAAGATATTGCGACATCTAACTTTGAAGTGTATTATAATCTGAATTGAATATACACGGAATTATAAATTCATCTGTAAACTTTAGTCCATATAATGAATGCTAAAATGTTGAATATTAAGGACCGACTGTTATTGATTTATTGGAATAGTACCATGTATTGAAATTAGTAACTTAAGACCTTAAATTGCAGAAAAAAATAATATAAAGAATATTGTAGAATTGTTTTTATTTCAATCACCTTAAGCGTTTTCCCACAAGAAAAAACGAGAACATGATAATAACAAATATAACTCAATAAATACACTTCATACAATAGCTTCATGAATCAAAATAACAATGTTTTGTATCTTAAGTCATGTAGCTTCTTACTTTGTGTCATTCTCCTATGTGCACATTTTGTTGCAAGTGGATGATGAAACAAAATTAAAAGTGAGTTAAAGTGATATTGCTTTCGTCATTAAATTTCTTGTAATTGTTTCATAGTATGCATTTTATTAGAGTAAGTTTTAAAACACATTCATAAATACATATTCTCGTAATAATGATTCATTTATATAACTGGAACATTTGAGTGATGACAACAAAAGAACATGTGTACTTGTGTAGAAAAATAGGTATATCTTTGTGATCAAATATTGATGATTAGGTTGATATTTTAAGGTCGATTTGATATTGACAACAGCTGAAGAAATACATGAGAATCGTTTGATGCAAGGGAGACAAATCTAGAACTAACCATCCTAGCATTGAATAGAAGGCATTTCCCAACCATATGGTTGCCGATATTTTTTCTTTTTTTTTTCCAATTAAATGAGTTTCTATAATGTAATGGTTATTTAGTGTATCGGAGTAATATATGACAAGAAAACTTGAACATGCAACTGCTTTAGAAAATGTAAAAAAACCTTGTAAAAGTTAATTGTAAAACCATTTGGACCGAAGCTAAACTCAATGGTTACAAATTTGAAGCTATTTTATATTACTATTTGATGCTAATAGAATATTTTATATGTTGGATGATATTTACATTGAATAACAGAACCCACCAGCATAATATCAATTTAACCAATATTATAATACCATGAATCCTCATTCCTGGACCCACTTCTTAAAAGCCCGATCAGCTCTGCGAATCGCTAAAAATAAATAAATAAATAATTCTTGTGTTTCTTGTATATATCCAAGAAAGGTAATTTAGAATCGTTATTGACTCAAATTTAAGATTTTAATCTATTAACCTATTAACTAAAGAAAAATACTAGATGGTTGTTTTCGTGAAGTTTTCGTTCGGGAAATTTAGTTTCTAACAACAATGCCTAGCTGTCAGATTTAACATTGTTAGTGTTTATTTTTTATTTATTTGCATGCAATTCAAACCATTCTCTATATATTCCAGTCGAAGTTGATCTGTAGTGTATGAATAGTGTTTTGGTTAGTCCCAGGCATTTGGAATAAACACAAATCTAGGATTATGATTGATTCTAAATAGTTTGTATGTTAACGTCAACCTAGAGTATGGTGGGCTATTTTTCTTTCTTTTGTCCTCTTTCTTAATATTGCGCAAGAATATGAAAATTAAGATCACATATCTCAAAATTAGCTTATCCTGATACTAAATAACACACGATTTTCTCACTTAGTAATGTGTAATATGAAAATGATGATCAATGACTTTCGTGACAACAGTTTGTTTTCTCGAAATTATTCAATATTATTTTCGTATTAAGTTTATCATTGCAAAAACTTTTATCAAAAGATACAATAATAGATATATTCGCACGTGCAAAACATAAGGCAAACAATACATCAAACACATCATCCATTTTGTCCCATTTGTTTACTTTTCGACCTTCGTTTTGTTGTTTCCTTAAATAGCACACATTTAAGATAAACATTGTAGAAATGCATTCTATCAAAACGTTTTAAAGAGTGGTTGATAGAAAGAAAACGATTCTGAGTATTCTAAAAGGATCTTTAAAATTTATTCCCATTAAATTACAGATACAAAAACCAGTTTAGGGAATAAACCACGTACGTACTCTCCGGTACTCTCAAATCACCACAACTCCGGATTATAAATGGCGATCAATATGACCTTATTTCTCGCAAAATACAACCCCGCCAATTTAAACAGTCGATGTGAGTCGGTGCAATATAAGACAAGTGTTGTAAGGGGCCTTAACTCTGTATCATAAATTGGCAATAATTGACAAAAGGGCCTTACTTCTCTTCAGCCAATAACGCTCTGTTCATGATTGATTGAGAACAAAGGTGAGAGTTGTCGTATATATGTGTTCATTTATCAGTGTGCTCTATGGGGAAGCATGCTTATGAGGTTTTACCCGGCAAACAAGCGTTGAAAAATTGTACATTATGTTTATAGTGAAGTGAAGGTGATCGTGCGACCACGATTATGAGGGAATCTCACATGGAGCCTGACGACAAAGACACAAGTGCCATGAAGACACTACCGATGAATTTATAGCATTTACGTATGTAGTTACGTTTCATTCACAGACTGTTGCAAAATGTTCTAAGTTAATCTAGGTCAATGCAAAAGGCTAGGCTTTCAAGTGATAGGAAAACATTGCAGAAATGAATTCTGAACGAAAAGAGTAATAAAGTTTAAAGCAGTTTTTGAATTTATATATTCATTTTGATACGCCCCCATAATAAAGGTGACATATCATTTTGTTCATGACAATCGTGAACGACAAAGAACAGAAACTATGTGTAAACATAAGTTTAAATGTTGGCTTATACCAAAAGCACTTGCAAACCGCAGTTTATCACCTGACCAACACTATTTTTGATAGATAAAAGATCAACGTATGAAACCAACACGTAATTACACCTATAAAATATAGTAATACATACAGCTTACCAACATTATTTACACTGCACCATACACTAGTTGCGGCTTATTAGGAATAATTGATGATGCTAAAGGGTCAAAAAGATGCTAATCATTGGAACATTCTTCGACATTTCACCTGATCATCACACAGATAACAAATTATTGTATAGAGCATTTTCAGTGAAACATTTCATCAAATCAGTATTAACATCACAGTGAGGATTCAAGATAAAATAGAACACCTTAATATTATAATATTGTATCTTTTATATTCTTATATTATATATTGATAATACCATCCAGAGGAGTCAAAGAAGACAGAATGTTAATCAGAAAATGCAACAAAAATGGAAAACTAGTCACCACTGACATGTATAAATAGAAATAAATGGTACGTGCAAAACTGCTTACTGTCATCATTTGCAAATTGTTTTTCGTTATAAAAAAGCATCATGTTCAATGACATTCATCACAATAAAACATGTTATGTTAAACGGAAACAATGACCTGCTACTTGCATATTTGTTTTTTAGTGTTATTTTATCAATATAGTGAAAGGAAATCTTAAGTAAGTGCGCCAATAAATAGCGCAGTCTTTAAAAAAAGATTTTATGAATGATTCAGAACCTCTTCGGGTTTACCGTTTTCGCTACATATTTTACTACGTCAATCGATCCGATCGAATGGTTATTATAGAAAATTTGCAATATCCTATAAATGTATTTGATCATTATAACATCAATAAAAAGCAATAATTTAAGCACAAAATGCTTTGAAAAAAAGCATATTCTTTGGTTTATAAAAGTTATAGAGTTATAGAATCATTTATAATTTGTGGATAGATGTTTGCTTTTTGTAAACCAAAACAAGCATTATAATGCTATCAAGAGTTCTGTTAAGAAAGGAATAAGTAATTAAGTTGGTTTACCATCACTTACTTGATTTTGCATTTTAACTAAACCACACTTAAACAAATGCTTATAATGACCATAATATTCAAAAACTTGATCATAAAAACATATTGTAAGCTAGATCAAAATTGTTTTTATGCAGATGTTGCATTTAGGAAAGCCGATGCATAGAGGTGAAGATAAAATAAAAAAAAATTCTCAAAACTATTTTGACAACACCCAATATTTCATTACAGAAGTTACACAAATTAAACCAAACATGATTTGACCAAATGACTCGTAATTGTCAGGTACCGGCATAGGTTACCAACAGAAAATACAATTGATTGGGGACTGCATGGTAAAGGTAGCCGAGAGATGAGAGGTGATCATCGAAAAAGAGAAACAGTGTCTGATACACGTCCGTGGGTCCTCCGACGAACGTCGAAAGAGGTGACTACTAGGAAACAAACCTGATTTTCTCCTTAAACACCAATTTGTGCTTTCGAAATATCTCTAATATATTACATTACAAGAAGTATGACTTAGAATGAATTGGGATATCCATTCATATAGATACACTACCTGATTATCTACCCTTATTGAAATGAAACATAATATTAGATTCGAAAGTTTTATTTATTTATATTAAATTTCATTATTATTGAAAAAAGATTTATTTTCGGGGCACTCCAGATGAAAACACCTCGCTTCCTATATATGCTTATAAAAACTCGTTCATGAAATATAATGTTTCCTAATAAATGAGTTACTTGTCTCAAAAAAGGAAGCTTGCCTTCACCACATTTAAATTATGACCATTGTGGGTAAAATAAAGTGCTGTATAGCGACCGTAAGTGTAACCCCCAACATTTGTTTTTATGATATTATGACATAAGTGGAAGGTTACAGTATTAGTTGAAAATTTCATTTAATATTTGACTCATAATGCCATAGCTCAAAGTTATCAGTGTAACCTCTAAAACAATTATGATCTAAATACTAAGCTATGGCGGATCCAGTGGGATGAGTTGAAGAGGAAGAGTGGCCCTTTCAGCGTCAAAAATATTCTTTCTGCATATGAAATAATGCTTGTTTGGAGATCCCCCTTTCAATGTTTTTATTAAATATATTTATATAACATTTTCTGTTTTGGTAGGGGCGGGGTTCTGAATATTTTTATAGCGGGTGGAGGAGGGGCTATTGGTATAATATAAGAAGCTGTTCCTCCCAAATCCGTTAAAAAAACATCGAAACGTACCACTTTAATCACAGGTGCAGGATCGGGTGAAAAGGGCGTTAGCGTTTCTGCAAGTATAAGATAGTAACGACAGCATTCTGTCACGGGGAAACTGTGACATTAGCGTTCCTGCCATAGTGAAATAGTTGACATCAGCGTTTCTGACACTTTTTCTTTTCATATTGAGGTGAACTGAATAAATAATACATTGCCGACAGAAAACGGGGTTACCGTAACGGTTGATCTTTATGTTAAATCGACAGAATCCATCCCCATTGTCACCGGATCAAACTGGTTGTTGCAGTCGCAAAAGCCAGTATCATCATGTAATATAAACTATAGAGATACCACAAGCGGTTACATCACTTCTGCTTACTTCTAGAAGTAGGGCAACAGAAGAACACAGATGGCAGTGGGTACGTTGACCTCCTAATCAAGAGACTGCACGTAGGTTCGGACCGCGTTGAATAACCGTTGTTTTATCCTTGAAACTCTTCTACATGGTTTCTGGACACCCTAGATATACAAATGGATACCAGCAAAATGGCGTCCTTTAGTGTGTGCTTCATTAAATATCGGTCGCCTTACGAACGTGAAGCCGGCAAAAGCTTTGCTCTATGGACCACCCAGCGTCTATGAAGATTCCTAATTAGAAATGCATATTAATTTTGTCCCTTAGGTAGATGTGTTGGAAATATTATTCATATTTGATGTCTATTTCTAACATACATATCAACAGCACAAATGTACGTTGTGTTTTAACTGAACCAATGATGCAACCTTTCTACGTTCCGATTACAGGCCAAACTCAGGGATGGTTTAAATATTCCTTCTTATTTGCAATCAAAGGGAAATAACTCTCTAGTTTAAATAGAAACAACATGCCGGCTGTGGATTTATTTTGATATACAATTAGCATAAATATTAGGAATTTTATTATTTGATATAAATTAATGCTTATTTCAGGCCGGAGGAAGAAATTCGAAGTGTTCTGATTGTGGCTCTTTTGCTTTTATGGAAATGTCACGCTAAAATACATTTTTTATTTTCCAATATGGATTTTTTTCTAATATAAATTAAACATCAATAAAAGCATTGTGTTTGTTAATAGGTGCTGCCAATTTAATAAAAACATTCCTCAAATTGTTGTTTGGAAGAAAATGTTATCAAATATTTCTTAAAATAAGACAAGTTGTTTGTATGGACAATCGAGTTTCGATTTGAAATGCGACGATGACTTATTGACTCGACCCGATCAAATGATTACCGTCTGAATTGTTTGTATAACCTCTAAACATCGTATATCATACTGGCGTTTGGCACCTTATGTCTGTACCAATGATTTATAGTGCAGATTTAGTAAAAGAAAATCTATTTTGTACACTGTCACAGATATGACTTTATTGTGTAGCAATACTATAAAACATCGTAATCAGGCAACTACTGATATCTAGCATTCATTCAGGTATAATTGGACACCTACTTAAAGTATGTGCTGCCTGCTGGCGGTACCACCGTACAAGTGGTCACTGGGTAAATAGCATAACTAGAGAAAGACAAGGGGGTGTCGGTCTGTTCTTAATGTATATGCCAAGCCTCATTAACCATTCACAAAGCTAAATAAATAGGAACTGGTGTCTAATATGATATCAAGGTCAATGACTGTGTCAATGTTACGTACGGAAACAATAACTAAACAGAATCAAGGTATATAGGTTTCTGTCTAAATGTTTAAGCTTGTCATGTTTTTTTGTCATTGAGATTATTATTTCAGGGTGCTCCGTTACTTTGTATGTAAGAGATCCCACAAATTAACAACATTATATTGTTTTCTTACCAATGTCAGTAAGAAAATCTATACATTGCATTTTTTCATTCTTTTTGTTTATTTGACCAGAAATTATCTATCCAGCAGGATTTTTGGAGCTGAAATGCCTCATCTACAATCCTTCACAAAATGTTTTTTTCTGATACATTATTATTTCCCTATTCTTTAGTATATGTTTAAATTCGCTACCTTTTCTTCCAGCAATTTCAATAGTAATTTGAAGGAATTGTTCGGGAAAATGACGTTAAAAGGTGTATATTTTCATAAAAAATGCAAGAATTCTACTACGCCATGTTATGATTTTTATATTAAAAAAGAACAGAAATGTGTCAAAATTAGCGCTTTGTTAGGCTAGGACATCAAATTTGTCACAAATTTTAAATATGAAATATCTTATGTGTAGTCATTGGTTTTGTTACAATAGCTTTTGAATAAAACTTGATGCATTAGTTTTAGAATAAAGAAATTAAAATTATATGCAAGTAATCTTAACAAACATAATTTTACTTCGAAAACGTTTTATTTTAGGACGTGTCTTTCGTATTCATATGGCAATTGATTCACAGTTCCATAGGAATTATATAAGCTACATATTCAATCAGATATGATTGTTTTCTTTTTAAAAATAAGTTTTGACAATATGTACCATTACATGTCATGTTATGATACACATTGTCAATCTTATTTTTAAAAAGATAATAAGGAACCGTTATCTCACTTAAAACAGTATTGGAAGAAAAATATAATAACAAAACAATGTGCATGATTAATAAGTTCTCACCAGTTGTGTTTACTATAAAAATGCATTATCATGGGGGAAAATCAAAGACATAATGAAGAGTTTCTGAAATCAAATGAAAATAAATTTTGATGTTTAAACTACTGAAGTGATGCAGCAGACTTATAAATTCTAGAATAATTAAAAAATATCTTTTTTTGGTTTTTGCTTGTTTTTATTTTGTCCCACTAAAATATGATATATTTTTTCTCTCAAAAAAAACCCCAAAATGACTTTATTTAATACGGTAAAGCTGATTGGCAATTTCTGGAAAAGACAATCCAACATAAGGACCCTGGTTCTTATTTCTAATTATAATTAAACCATTCGATTCTTGCAAAATAGCTGTACTCGAAGTATTCTAGCAACAGCGGTATTTAGAACATTTACAGTATAAATCTACCATCTGTGGAAGTCGGCGTATCAGACTGTCACTTTCGTATTTCAACCAATTATGTTGTAAGTTCTATATAAACGAGGCAGCGATTTATAAGGATGATCGGCAGGTCATGACATTCGGAATCCCCTCTCTATTCTACGTGTCTTTATCAATCATTTGTCAACGACTAGAATGTAGGGCTTCTCCGGGCTTTTTCATTGATTTTCAATCTATTTTCCCTACCTGTCGACATTTTTATAATATCCTTTTAAATGCCCAAATACTTTGATACATAAACAATCAAACATGTGACCTTAGTAAAATAGGGAATTAAAGGAAATCAAATAAAGATACTTTGTGTCAAAAACCGAAGAAGATTCACGTTTATATAGCTTCCAATATGGGCAAGGAGCGTGATAATTCGTCTATTAATTGTCCCTAGTGTAATTTTATAGATCCTTCTCCACCAATAAAACGATATCTGCGTACACACCTCAGCTAATCCCGAGCGTTGTAGGCATGCTCCAAGGATTATATTATATTTTGATGAAAGAAATTATATTGAATTGGAAGTTAAGGTCGACAAAACTAAGTAGGGATTGTAATTATCAGCTGTAATACCAGAGTGTATTCAAGTGCATACTACAGAGAATGATTTTTAACGGGTAGTAACATTAAACTTATTTATGGTAAATGTTTGGTACCCATACTTAAGTATTTACAATAAATAACATTTTTATAAGCAATCATACCAGAAAATAGCAGAAAACGTCGGAATTGCGTTGACTATCCCATTCAAAATGGCGAGCAGCCTTGTTGTTAGGCGTGACGTCATTATAATATGGCGCTAATTATTACGCTTCTGGTTCCCGCCCTTTTTTAATGCATTACATTTTTTATGTTTTGTGCTTTAAAAATGTAATAAATAGAAAATTTTATGGTGTC
>JAUMHH010178662.1:0-11257 GCA_032359455.1 Chlamys rubida
TGGTATCATTGGTCCTGTTGTCTTGTTTCAGTGGTGGTATCATTGGTCCTGTTGTCTTGTTTCAGTGGTGGTATCATTGGTCCTGTTGTCTTGTTTCAGTGGTGGTATCATATTTTACTTTAGCTGAATATCGTTGTTCTGTTTCAGTGGTGTCTTCATGTTAATTAGGGCCCCGCAAAATGCGAGTGCCCCATAGTAATCACGGTGTCCGTCCATCTGTCTGTCTATCTCATGATCCAGATGGCCAAAATTTCTGAAATTTCACATGGTGATATGTAGATGTGCAATAGGGGTTTAAAAAGTTCCTAAGGTCAAGGTCACTGTTACCAAAAATAGAATTGGTAATATACTGTCAAAAATACATCATATAAGGCCCTAACAGAAGGCCAATTTTCTGAAATTTCTCATGATGATACACTGTAATTATATGTAGATGTGCAATAGTGGTTTAAAAAATTCCTAAGGTCAAGGTCGATGTTACTAAAAACAGAAACGGGAATATACTGTCAAAAATACATCTGATATATAAGGCCCTTACAGAAGGCCAAATTTTCTGAAATTTCACAAGATGGTACATGTGCAATAGGGCTTTAAAAAGTTTTGAAGGTCAACGTTGCCGTTACTTTAAAATAGAACAGGGCATATACTGTCCAAAATTTATTGTAAATGGTCCTTTCTGAACAGTCCATGATCACTTTTGCTTTTGCTTGGTGCTTATACGGGAGATACACTGTCAGTCATACAGCGGGGCCCTTGCTGACCTGTCAGTATTCTAGTTTATCTGAATACCCTGCTATCTTGTTTCAGTGGTGGTATCGTATTTTACTTTAGCTGAATACCGTTGTTTTGTTTCAGTGGTGGTTTTGTGTTAATTTATCTGAAAACCCCCTCGCCTTGTTTCAGTAGTGGTATTGTATTTTACTTTAGCTGAATACCGTTGTTCTGTTTCAGTAGTGGTGTGTTTATTTATCTGAATACCGTTGTCTTGTTTCAGTGGTGGTATCACAGAGGAATCAATCAGGAGATACCTGATGAGGAAACCAATGACTACCAAAGAACTCCTACACAAATTTAAATCCAAACGTGTCAACATGACCAACGATGCCATGATGAGTGCCATAGCAACCCTCCTGAAAAAGATCAGCCCGAAAAAGGAGATGGTCAAGAATGTAATGTACTTGTCACTGAAAAAAGATGGATGATCATCATTGGAAGTAAGATGGAATAATTCTTATTGAATCTGGTCAGCAGCCCGTGGGTGCTTGACTTGTGTGTCCAGTTGTTATCTCCTCACAAACCGGGTAATCATCTTGCCATCTCACGTGGTGTTAATACAGGCATGCAACACCAACCAATGAGAAACTGGATAACAAAATTAATATTCCACCGATTTGGTAGTCAACCAATGAGAGAGGAGAAAACAAATGTTGAAAGGAATTGGAATTGACCTATCAGCTGCAATGTAACAGTGTGTACTCCAATTTCCGATGTGTTGGATTTCTTAAAAACAGATTTTGCTTGGTTAAAGCAAACCTTAATTTTAATTCAGTATTTATCATCAGTCAATCAATAAAACAGAGATTATGATTTTTCATAATATTTCCATGTTATATACATGTAGATAAACTTTTGCAAAGTTCAGAATCTGTATAACAATTGTTTTGTTGAGAGTCATTATTTCATTCTGGCTCAAGACAATGCTTCCAAAGGCATCTTGTAAACGAGATAAGATGTTTATGTCAAAAAAAAGTTTTTCTTAAATAATGCTCGAGTTGCCAAAATTAAGTGCTAAATGACATGTGCAGTGATCGGTGGTCCTAGGCCAATCTCATGCTTTGTAAAAGTTAGCCAGGCAATTGGCTCATACCATCCTAGGCATGTGCTCTGGAAAGGAAGATGGATCACACAGCTGGTCTGGTGGTGCAGAGAAATAAAGAGTCATTTATGATAATTCTTGTCTTTGTTATGCTTCTGGAAAAGTCTCTAGTTTACTAGTCAGACACCCTACTGAATGACCTCAAGAGAAATTAACCTAAGCCAGAAGGAAGCTGCTTAATTTTACTAGTGTGATATACAATTGTAGGTACTATATATGGTAGCCATAGTTAGTTATAAAGAGTAACAAAAACAAGCACATGTTGCATAACCATCAAATTTTATTATGTAATGATCATATTCGTGTAAAAAATAAACAATGTATAAATATATTTATTATTATAACAATTTATATCACAGTGCATCCTCACAGCAATTAGCATATTATAAAAAATCATTCTAACATTATAAATATCAAACACTTCTACTAGCCTATATAGCTAGGCTATTGTAAAAAGCATGCTCCTTGCATAGAATATTTCCGATTTATTTAAGTTTATCTCTACAATGCATAATATGTAGTGTATGCATATGTATGTATCCTATTGAGCACAATGATACAATATAATCTACAACTAAAAGAAGCATCTAGTCTTGACCCAGCACATCAATTTTGCATTCATATTTATATTACTAGAATTTTTTTTAAATTATTGAAATTCAAATAATTCCGGCTTCTGTCGATGGAAAGTATAATTACCACGTGAAAGGAATACTAAGGTATCAGGCTGTTTGTGTAATTACTCTGTACCATGTGGACCAATATCGTTATCTGAAGGGTTATATGCTAAATTCTGTTTGAGGCCACATGATCTTTGATAAGAACATCAATTTCTCTAGGAAAAAACTTATATCTTTAAAGTTTGTTTGAAAGAGTGTTAACTTTCCACAAGGGAGATAAAGGATTTTATTTAATTTTGATTGAAAACAGTTTTAAAAGTAGTTTATATAATTACTACTTCTTTCTACTTTTTCAAACAATTTTTCATGGTTTTAGGAATATATTTTTTTCACAAGCATGTGTCAGTCATTTGAGCAGTACAAAAGTAGAAAATGGAAGATTAGGGTCAAAATAACCACAAAAATAGCGTTATCTTTTATCTTTAGTATCCTGTTCAACAATAATAACCGAAATATTTTAGCTTTGAAATACGACATTGTTTTAAATCAATAGTATGTAAAACAATGGCACTGATATAATGGAAAGTTATCTAGAAACAAGTCAGGTTAATATCCATTCATAATCTAACATATACATAGCAGGAAGTGGTACTCCAACAGAACCGATAAACATTATATCTGTCTACACTAACATACAAAATGTTCTTTTAGCACAAAAGTTATTATGAAAATATTGGTTATAGCTGAAGAACATGGCATGATTAAATACAAGGAAAGTATACAGTAGCACGCCGTAACATATATGCTACTGTACTACTGCATGAACTTGTATTGCAAACCCATAAAATAATCTCATTACTGCTGCCATTGGGTGGGTTAAACGTATCTTTGGCTCAAGAGTGCATTTCATTTTTTTTTTTCAATTTCAAACTCACATCATATTGAACAATCATGGATATACTGTACATATACTACAATCATGTTTAGTGTTAATAATTTCCATGGAATCATTGATGACCTATGCTTTTATAACAATATAAGTATCATTCATATAATTATTGAACAAGATTTTGCTGTAAAATCAATGTAACAGTTTGATCTAAATCACAACCAACCATATCAGAGGTACAATATTTAAAATCGAAATATACTGCTAATATATATATATTAATGATCTTCAGTACAGAGACCTTACAGCCTGTAACATATATACATGAACCATTGCATTGTCAGAATGAGCATGTACCAACTGTTGTCTTGAATACATAGTGATACTTAATATATTTCAAATTATAATGTATTTCACTGAGCACTTTATTGTGCAAACTTTGTTGAATGACATTTAATTTTAACAAGTTCTGAAGGCTCGCTTTAAATCTTCATCTATTTGGTGACACAGCTTACAAAGTATTCATTAAATGCACAGTGGACAAGAAAAGTATATATTCTCAGTTTCTCACTGCTTCCGACACAGTTCTTACTTGACCGAGAACATGAAACATGTACATGAAAATCAATGGTAAGAGTGATTCATTCCTACATGTATTTCCTTTTAAATGAGACTTTCAAGTGTAGTACATTGTACATCCATAGTCTTCAATGATTACTCTTCAGTTTTATGTAGCATGGTTAGACCCCCACACATTACAACAGATGACCACAGGGAGGGGACTCATTAACATTGTATGAACATGTTTCCTTTTCTGATCTTCCTTGCATATGATGACATCAAGGTCTCCAGATGTGATTAGTCACACATATTTTGACTATCAGACCTCCGATCCGGTTTGACTAGTAGCCATTTTGGGACATGTGTCCGGTCTGTCACATATCGGGGTTGACATGTAGTTGGTTGTTATATTACATACCACAAATTTCATCGTCTATGCGACTGTTCAACAACCCACCGAATTCCTCCTAAAACCTCTGTCAGTTTCTCAGACTCACAGTCTCGCACCTGCAAATATAATAGAAGTTTACATTAGCTATGTCAATACATGTGTAAACGTGCATCAAAATATTTTAAATTTTAATGAACAGGTGTAACATTACATTGTATTAGAATGTTCGTAAAATATTTATGAAGATGAGATCACATTCATACATCTGTTTAATTTAATTACCTGCCAAGGTCTGTTCATGTTGGACATTCCAAGAGTCTCCACAACCTTGATACTGGGAATGCGAGTGGCAGAGGAGTCTTTAACACAAGATAACACTAGAACCGGAACATGTGTGGCTGACCAGCGCTCATTCACCATGGCGTAGAACTCATCATTTCCTTCACCTTAAACATAAACATGTCATTTTAACTAAAGAAACACTGAAACTTTCGCTAATTTCAAGGTTGACAAAAATTCTTATTGGAAGTCTATCAATAAATAATATTATTTCTGCTATGGTTTTTTTTACATTTGATCAACAACTTGACTTACCAGTAGCTGTTGATGTTGAATCTACTACGTAGATAAAAGCGTCGACAGTACGACAGAAATCTTTGACTGCTGGCTTGAGCTCCACCCCCTCTTGTCCACCGTCTTGCTTAGATACCTGCAATAGGTTGTTGCCATTGATACGGTCCCAGCCTGGTTGCTGTCTGACAGATTTGGAAGCAGAGTACAGAACTGACAGCTGAAAATTTGAGCAGTCTGCCATCTTCAGAAGCCAGCCTGATCCAACACCTTTATAACAAATAGGTCATGCAAAGATGTATGAAAACTACATATCCCATATCATATATATATAACATTGTATTAACAAATTAAATGCCTATCAAAATTATGAGTCTAACACATAGTTGAATTTCTCTCAATAAAATATATAAAGTATATATAATGCAGGCTTTGGGATAATCATGGACAAGTAGTTTGTTAGCTAAATTTAATTGGTTATGAAAAATTATGATGTTTGTCCTCATATTTAATAATTTCAAACTTTTACAAATTTGCACTTTTGTTGAGATGAAAATCTTCAAACAAGAATCTTGTATTGCTGAATTAATAGCATTTATAATTTAGTGTACATACCATCAAACTGTCCTGGTACCATCCCCACTTGTTCTAACAATGTCTTCGCTGTCAGCATTTGTCTGACTAAACCACTGGTGTTTTTAGACTCAAGGCCTGGACCAAACATGGCAATCTTTGGCACTTTCTTTGGAAAGAAATATCTAAGCATATTAGATATGCTTGTTAGCATGGAGTTCTTTTCATGCATAATTTTGTTGATTTCGGGAGAACATCTCAGATATCTGAAAAACATTATTTCAACAACAGGTCATGCAAATGAAATCACAAGTTTAAAACACTTTCTGTGTAAAACTATTTATTAAATCATTACAACACAATAATGTGAATGTGAATATTTTTTTAAATGACAGTTAAAAAACATTACCATTACAGTTGAACTTGGTCATTTAATAAATAATGATGTATTGTAACAAAGTACACAACAGGTTGAATGCCCTGAAACTTACATTTCCTTATTGGACCACTCCGACTGTACCTCCCTGTAAAGGGCTGGATTGGTGAGATGAGAAATCATATTCCAGGACTGGATGTTGCGTGTGAGTTTTTCCTGCCACAAGAGATTGTCCTGGCTCACATCATACCAGTCTCTACACACTCCACTAATCAGACAAAGGTCCTGTACTCCAAGATACGAAAATATATGGAGCTTCACATCCACCTGCAAACCAAACGAAATTTAATTGATAGATTAGTGTGGTGTTAAGCCAAGCAGACATCCTTCATTGAACTTTTAATGAAAAATATGGGCGAACGGAGACAATCATTACAAAAATTTTGTGAAAACTTGCCTAGTTTATTCCTGGCCACAAGAAAAGTGTGTTTTTCTATTTCAACACATCCAAGAAATAGTGCAACTTTTCTGAGAAATAAAGTACAAATGTAGGTTTTTTTCTTGTAAAATGTCAATGTATTATTAGTTTCGAGAATACATCAGAAGATTTAAAGTCTTATATAGTTGATTTTATATAAAAGGATGCCTTAAAATTCAAGTGGAAATTAAAGTGGTTAGTTGAAACATTGAAGCTCAAATACCAATATTTTTTATATTAAAAAAAATATCTTTTCCCAGTTTTTTCTCTCTAAATGGTTGAGGCGACTGTCCTAAATCTTTCTTTACCCACGGACTTGGATAACAATCTAATTCCGTGCTTTACCCAAAGAGGTGAAAATTAAAAAAAAAATGAAATAAATCCATTTACCAGTCCTTTTGGTTTAAATTCTTTAGCTTATACAAATGTATACTTACAGGTAACTTGTTGAATAAAGAGTTATCCTGGTTGACACCCTTCTGACTGTTTATTAGGCTCCTCTGTTTCAACTCTTGTTTAATCAGGTATTGTTGTAGTCCGCCGGACACAAACGTCTCTTGCTGTTCACCCATTTCTTTTTTGTATATCCAAACTAACCTTTTTAGGGTATAAATAAGCCCTTCGTCCAACAAATCACCACTTCCTAGTAATGGTGTTACATCTGACCTTTGGTCGAGACCATACGTTGATTTTTCA
Source organism: Chlamys rubida (assembly GCA_032359455.1). Lineage (NCBI taxonomy): Eukaryota > Metazoa > Mollusca > Bivalvia > Pectinida > Pectinidae > Chlamys > Chlamys rubida. Next base: position 7,031 of record JAUMHH010178662.1, read on the forward strand.
GACAGTTTTGTGTACAAACTTGGCCCACAAACAAACGTTGTTGTACAAATATCGTGAGGAATATCAATTTCAATCATTTTGAGGCCAAAAGATGAATGGCTTAGAGTAAGAAAGTATTTTACTGTCAATGTCGTTGCTGAACAAAATGTAATATAGTGAATACATGGCTACAGCTATATATATACCCGATTTTGTTCTACGTAATGACAGCTATGTGTCAGCTCCAACGTGGCCAAAACAAGTTGTTAGTTTACTAAGGATGTGACGTCAGAAGCCGGGGTCACGGACCAAGAAAACGGAAATGACCTTTCGCCATCTTGCTGGATAAACATGGTGAGCTATGAAAAACATCTGACTTTCAATCGGCTATTATCGCCTTCGTAAATAAAGTTTGCAAAATAATAGTATGATCATTGCACTTATAGAAATATATTCTTACGATTTACACTATTATTTTATTGTTATGTGTGATAGTCTCTATACAAGACACCCTATTTTGAGAGGGATGTTTGTTCGACGAAAAACAATATTCTCGTGTAAATTATTGTTGAAGGTGTTGACGGAAAAGGCATTTGATATAAACTTTGACATCCAGGATAATAAGTCAATCATACATTTTCAATATTGAAGAATAAGAAGTCTTCAACCGTATGTAAACGTAGAGTAATCTGACGGTACAACTGTCAGAAAAATGGAGCATTCGTTCCAAAAGATTGTGGAAAATTTCACATGAAGTATATAATAACGAACAAAACAGGTTAGATTATAAAAAAAATCAGCATTACATTATGAAAAGAGACTTGTCATATGTTATGGGGTTTTCATTAGAAGTAAACTTCGTGAAATCTTGAGAGAGAGAGAGTTATGGTCTTCAACGGTTGAGACAATTGCAACAATCCAGTGTTGTTTCGCCTGTAAGGAGGCATTACACAAAATCGGATCAGTACTGTACCCAAATCGGATAATTTTTTTTTGCAAAAATGCTTATAAATCAATAAATATGTCCACAAATCGGTTTATAACAACGATGTAGCCTTAGAATAGATAGCCTTGCACCATTTTTTGTTTACAGATGATTAGTTTTTATCTATCTATCTACCGTTAATGACCAACTTCAACTGACTGAAGGAATGTGATGTGGAGGTATTGCATACAACAAGACATAGATTTCAAAAAAATAAGTATTTACATAAAAAGATTGATTACAAAAATTATAATGATATATACAATGAGTTAGAGTAGTAATTTAGAGTATAATTTATTGAATTTTTTGAAGTGCCGTTTTGAAAGAGTCCACTGTGACGGATTTGATGACTGAATCTGGTAGGGTGTTCCATTCTTTTATTGTTTTCGGAAAGAAAGACTGTTTTCTGTATTCTGATCTGCACTGTTAAGTTCGATTAGACCAGAAAACGTAATTCAAACTCAAATGTCAGTGTTTTGATGACGTTTTAAAAAAAATGCGCGTGCGACGACTGCATTCTGTTTTGGACTATAGGAATAAATTCACATTACGGTATAGAATTACTTTTTGTCGTCTAAATTCTAAAGGTCATCATAAAATGTTTATATGCTCACAAAAAGATATTCATTTAAAGTGCAAGATGCTGCAAAATTCAAGCCTTTATCCAATTTGGGTCCTGACATTCGAAAAAACCAGAAACGCTGATCGGTCACTTCCGAGCGTTCTATAAGTATCTCGAGTGAGCCCCAGGTGCTTATTTCGTTTGTAAGTACATGCACCCTTGGATACAACCATAAATGAATAAAATTCTCTTCAGGATTTTTAATGAATAAATAAAATGATGGTTTGGTGATCCGATTTGGGTACTGTCACCTTAGGTACTTGTGTGAAAGATGTGCATTGATTAGGTTGCCTTAGTTAGTTACAAGCGTCAGTTGTAGGGAATTTCCCTTTAGCTCAGTGGTAGAGCATCTGGCTGGAGAACCAAGGGCCACGGGTTCGAGCCCAACAACGGCACTATCTTTATGACTATTCCTCATCCTACTACACTTGTGGTTTCGCCATAATGTATATGTTATAAAATATATAATTATCGTGTCAAGTGCTCTTATTAATGATTAAATACTTGCACGGAAATTGTACTGAAAGAACTTTAGTATGGAGTGGGGGAGATCTGTCCGATCTTATTTATCCTAAAAGTCATTTTAGGGTGAATCAACTCGAGGCAAACCAGAATAAGAGTAAAATGAGTTGTAGGTGGATTACTGGGTCTGAACTAGTTAACCGGTGAATTGTGTTGTAATATAACATAATAAACATTTGCCATACAAATATGTGAACTTAAAGACTTCTTCAAGGATTAGTGAATCACCAAACTGAACTAGTCCTTTGGACTTGTGAACAAATATGTTTATGCAATATCGTTTGATAGATGGATTATAAACTAAGATTATTCCTTTTGGAAAATTCTAAAAATCCAAGTTTACTGCATGACTGACAACCTTAAAGTTTTCAACTTCACCCGGTCTTTATTTATTGCAGTACTTGTTATATGTCTCCTATAGTTAATTACTTTATTATATGTTTTGTGGAGATATTTCCATGAGGAAATCTTGGACTAACTACAATGACATAGGATAAGTAATAATTACTCTACTAGTACTCTACAAATTAAAACTAGTTAGTGTCTAACCCTGATGTTGTACCAAAATTGACAATTTGCTTAAAACAAAGTTATATGTAATTGATTTTATTTCAACAATTTTTGACAGACCAAGGGAACATCCAGCTTTGGTAAGCGGCATAATAAAACCCACACCCACTGCAGGAGGTGTGGGCGCCGCTCATTTCATATCCAGAAGAAAGTATGTGCTTCATGTGGATATCCTAGTCCAAAGAAGAGGTCATGTAAGTACAGAACCTAAATCATTTGAGCAGTTTAGGAAACTTTGTTTTAAGAAACTAAGAAATTGGTGATCAAGTGAGGTATTTTGAAAATGAAAATATATTTAGCATTTCATTTGCTTACCTGGCCCTAAGGCCTATGTAAAAATGTGGGCTAAAGAATTTAAACCGCATAGTATGGAAAATCCCTAGATCTTTGAATCTTTGCCTCATATATTTGAACATACTGTTAGTTATTTGCAATAATTCTCGATTGTCGTGCATGCTCTTTTCATCTCCCCTGTCCATATCGGCATATGTATAGCTGTCGGTGTTCATTTACCACAGCTGCCAGTTCATAAGGATGGACTAGTGTGGATTTCTATTTGCATTAATTATCATCAATGTTTACAATTTGTACTTGCAGACAATTGGAGTGAGAAGTCCAAGAGGAGGAGGACAACTGGCACCGGCCGTATGAGGCATCTTAAGGATGTTTTCAGGAGGTTCAGGTAGGTTTTCGTCACTATCACCAAGGACTATTATAGGTATATATGTAGGATAGAAATGTCCAGTGTGAGGGTACAGGATTTGGGGCAAAAAATGAGGCTTGCCAATGTTTATGAACCCATATTATGTACCCAAGGGTGCGGAAATTCTATCCTACATAATTTATATATATATATGATAGATTTTTAAACTATAATTTTACAACACTGGAAAGTAGGGCTGTCACAATATATCTGAAAACAGGTATATCGCAATACACTAGAGGTGTAACGATTCACCGATGCATCAATGAATCGTATCATTTCTTGATTGCCGTTGTATTCTGATACTTTAAATAAAAAGGTTATATACAGAGAGATATACAGTGTACAGCCAGTTACCGCTCTTTTAGAGTGGTTAAAATATGACAAAAATTTAGGTCTCTCCAACGATTTGAACCGATACGTACAGCGATTGGGAAAATATGTCGGCATATTGCATGATATTTTTAGTACTCTCGAGATGGGGAAACATTGTTCTTGTGTAAACTTGATTAAGTGACTGCCTTTAAGTAAACACGCTCCAATATCGCTGTCGGATCCAGTCAGATTTGCAGACGCCCAAGAAACAACAATTCATATATTATAGAAAAAAATGGAAATTGTACCCATCAATAGTATCGAAGTTTCTCTGAAACATATTTTTGTAAAACCAACATTTATATTAATGACAGCACCTGCTCTGCCCATATCAGGTGTCAGCAGATCTCCTCCTACCCGAAGGGATAACGCCTAACTTACCGTTAATTAACGATAAGGCGCTAGTGTGATCAGTTTTCCCGACATAATTAATCATTCTGAATAAATGTGTTTATTTAGGACAATTAAAAG
>JAUMHH010178673.1:0-15284 GCA_032359455.1 Chlamys rubida
GGCCGACTTTGTGTAACAATTCCGATATTGGCTGAGATTGTTGATTATATTGCACGGGCCGTTTATTACATATTACAACAATATCTACATAGTTAATTAATAATATTATTTATAAGATATACTCTTTTATATATGTACTTCTTGATCAATAGCAACCCTGAAACTTGTTCTGATCAGTCTCAAAATGAAACATGCACAACTAAAGACAGAAAAGAAAAGAAAAGTAAAATAATTATGAGAAAAGCTTTTTACTGAGAAATAGTGATAACAAACGTGAACTTTTAAAAAACCAAGATGCCTGCCAGTTGGTCATCCCGTTTTTCCTATCAGCTTCAAAACGAAACACGCACAACTAGCAAGACTTGTTTATAAGGACGGACAACGGACGGACCATGGAGGAACGACTATTTGAACAGTCCACATTTTGATAGTTGGCTAATCACACATACAGTTTCATCTTTCATATCAAATTTTACACGTGCTTTGCGCGCATGGAAATATTTTACGAGAGTTTTAGCCCGAATGAAAGATATCCATTTGCAATAAACGAGTACAGAGTTGCAATCTGAGATGTGAGATGGACACATCTGTGCAGTCACATGTATATGCTATTTTCTGCAAAACATTGCATCGTATAAGTTTAATGTTTAGTGTTCTTCGTGCAACTGTATGATGCCGAGGTCGAAATAAGGTCGGCATAGCGTACAATGGCACTGAAATGTGCAGAACTCATTATTTTTCCAATGCTTGGATTTGATCGGTGGATAACAACCGATAAGTTCCAGCCAAAAATGAGTTCGGCTATAGGTGTCGTACAAACTGTTGTCTTATTCCCAGTGTGAAACACTGGACCTGATATTGTATATAAGAGTAAAAGAGTACATTATCTATCAACATATTTTTAAAGGAAACAAATGTATTATGGTGATTACGCCTTTAGTTAATAGCACAAGTTTCTCATTAACAGGAGGAGACATCCCAGGTATTACGAAGCATGAATTACATGAGTCTTTCACCAAACTGCGAGAGGACCAAAATATGGTACTAGGGCAAGCAGAGGATGGTGGTTACTATCTGGTGGGATTCCATCGATCAGCGTGCAAATATTTGTGTATGTATTCGGGAAATTATATTCACCGTGTAAATAAACGTTTATCATATGTGTAGACATAAATATCAAATATATGTTTAATTGTATCTATACATCTAAACTATACATGAGGTAGTAACGACACATATATTTGAAGCACAGCCAGGAAGTAAATGTGTAGAAAAAGAAGATATACATTGTATATCGTATATCATGAACATCCGAAAAATATAGTTATGACCCTCAGCGGGTCGGGGATTGGAAAATGAATGTATACCTACTGTGATTTACTGCATGATTCGTAAGAGATGACTAAAGTGGGACCCCTTTCAGAATTGTTGAGTTGTGTGTTTGAATTTGCTGCTCCAACTGCAATATTTAAGATCTATATATTTTCTATCCTTTCTAATTTCTATTTTGTTTCTGTATGCCTTCTTAATACCCCCTATGGCTTTGGTGGGGAGCTGTCCCAATAGCGTGGAGGGTTATGGGTTTTGTATGGAAAATTAATTGATCGTTTAATACATTCAAGATATACTTAGGAGCCTGCCCCCTCATAACTTTCGTTTCAGAAGTACTACGAGATTTTTGCTGCTGTTTTAACTTTTTTCAATCCCTTACACATCTGGAGTTATTACTTTGATTCACTCTACTTATTATTTAGATGAGTATCTATCCTAATCACAGTATGGTGGTCGAAAAATGGAATATCAGCCTGAAAGTATTTTTCTGAAAAAAGTAATATTTTGTTCATCATGTGATGCTGAAATAATATATTTAACATGCAGAATGTGAGAATAACTGAACATTTTGTGAACATTTTAATGTTAAATACAGCATTTTTCATTCTTATTATTCCTGTATACCAAAGATTTACATAGTATAAAAAGTGGTGTTATTTTAAATATGTATGCAAAAATTCAGTCACAAAAGTGGTGGAAAGTATTTATTTCGCACAACAAAGTACCATATGTACCCAAAACGGTGGGGCCTAAGACACCTCCCTGGCGTCCACCAGAAAGCAATGCATCTGCTTACAGGTAGTTGGTAATGAAATTCGTTGCAAGCCTACAATAAACCTTTCAGTGTATATTGGGTCACACGAAATTCAAAATTCATATTTGCTTCATCGATTCGCGGGATTGATTAAGTGATTGTTAACAATCAAATTTGAGATAAAATGTAATATCCTTGTTACTTTTTTGAATTTGTTCTTATACATTTTGTTATCATTTTTATACATTTTATCACCAGAGGTTTGTTTTATCTTGCTTTTAGGGGATATGTCATACTCATTTGTTAATATCCATATCGTAATGAAGAATAAATGTATTGGTGAACGTTGCCATCGTATCTTCGAGAAATCTCGTAAATGTAAAGGTACAAGAAATGTAAAAACAATCCACAATATAAATGGCTTTTAGATACACAGTCATAGCTTGCTCAGATGAAGAGGCCGTTATTTGTCCGAAGTGCTACATAAGGTATCTGAGCAAAAGGGAATCCGAAACAGAACGATTGGGAGATGAAACTACTAGTAGTTTTCCTCTCTTATCAATCAAGGACCTGTTTTACGGGTTATGTTCACATACAAAATGTTGAGTGTATTGGCACTCTCAAGACCTCATTCGTTCCAGACACAAGAGCCAGAATAAATATAATGTAAAAAATGTATAATACCACAAAAATAACTATGAGAATGTGTGCTCATACATCAAGTTTACTTTATTATCCTGTTTACCATAGCAATCTTCAAAAACCAGAACAGTTGCATCCAAGGGCTTAAAAGTTCCGACAAAGTTTGAAATAAGTTGTTTTCTTGTGATTCTAGAATCACCCGTTTGAAAACAAACTGAAAGCGTCGCATCATTTTCTCTTCCCTCTTTTTGAAATCTGCCATTCGAACACATTTCATACTCTTACATCTTACAAACCATTATCTGTAAATGTCATCAGCTGTTAATAGAGCATCTAACTTTAAAATATATATATATAAACAATGTAACAAACACACATACAATCTCTGAATTTCATTGATATTGCAAGAAAATTAGGCAGTTGAACGAATGTTTTGGTAGCCATCTTGAAAAGGAATAAACCAACGAATCTTTTCCAAACATCTTCTCTATTGATAAAATATTAATTCCATCCAAACTGGAACACATATTTTGATTTGATATGTTTGTCACTGGAAGTTCATGACCTAGTCCTTCTATAAGCAAAAATACTTTTGGTAAACAAAATACTTCTATTCTAAGATGAGCACTGGAAAATATCGTTTCTTAAGATGGCTTCAGGATGTTGATTTGTCCGTAAATATCTGATAACTCTCCATGGCAAGGGATTTTTAGATGTAAATTGTGGCATATGAGCCCATTGTTTTGGTTGCATCATAAACGACCCTTCAATGCATTGTTAGTTTGACAACATTCGTCTTTTGGGGAAATTTCAGTTTTATGTTCCTGGGAAAACGAAGTGCTCAATTGAATTTTAACTGGTATTTTTGTTGTGTTAACATTTAGGTCTTCATCTCACCAAACTAAAATAAAAATAAATCAGAGGAGGGACCAATTTGAGAAAATAACCTTAATAGAGATGTCTATCAATGATAAAATGATATCTCTGTATCAAAGACATTGTCCAAGCCAGTTTTAAAGATAGCTTTAGTTCATTTGACGATTACTTTCTTCATTTAAAACATATCTTTATTACACTGTAAGATGTCTCTTTTTGAATTAGAGATGTATGATATACTTTTGTTTATGAGATATCTAAACAATATATGACTTTGCCTGCATCCATAGAAAACAAAAACAAAAAACAACGCGGCTGTAATTGGCTGTGATGGTTTTTGGTATTTCTTTGCAAAGCTTTTAAAACTTTTGCTCATCATTTTCCACAATGTTATTTGTAGAACTTTTTAAGACGAGTCGTACAAAATGTCCAGGAATCCCATTGCTAATATAAACCAAGGAATTATATTAGCTAATCCTTGGAGATACAGTTGATCCTCAAAATGTTTGTGAGTCCCATAGGTCTCAAATATATTTGCGTTGTGTTTCTTGTTTATTCTACATTTGTTTAGATTCATAGTTTGTGCTAATAAGTTACAATGTTAGGATATGTGTCAACTTCTACGGTTACCAACCCCTTATCCTATCGGTATGTAATCGCTGTTTTTCTTTCTAACAAATCGTATGATTTTTTCCCCAACAGATTGAGGAAGGTTACAGCATCTACATCTCTATGTAGTACACCTCAACGGCAATAATGTGCATTCTCCCTTTTATTTTGTTTCTGAGTACTGTACTTCTGTCTTTTCTATATCTTAACATATTGGAGGTCTATATCAGTTTAGCATGAAAATACATTGATATAAAGTATGTTGTCGAGATTCCAGACAAAAAACATCAGAGAGGTTGTTTGGATTCCAAATGAAGAAATACTATTTTAGTAAATTGAAAGTTTTTAAATTATATTGTTAGGTTGGAAGGCTAAGGCTTGGTTATCATAAGCTGGTCATATCTCATTTTAAGAAATTATTCCAATTAATTAAGCTGGTTTCCAAAATTCCATATTTTTTCAATTGTCTCGCAGATTCTTTTACGCCGTGCCCACACGAACAATTTCTTCCCTTATTCACTTTTTTCTTTTAATTTACCTGAAACAACTTTCATATATATAACACTATTGCCTGATTATTGAATAAATGCTGTTTAAACTAACATCAGCATATTCCATAAGTGATAGATAGGTTTTGTTTATGCATTTTATGTTGTCGTATTGTTTTATAGTGACTGTTTATCTTTGTAATATGTTGTTATATGTAAGTGTTCATGTTTCAGTCTTGAAAAAGGGGCGGAATGCACTGAAAATTTGACATATTCCTTTGTCTGCGCTGTATTAACTTCTTTGCTTATCCAACGAACATTTGTTTGTTCGGAACCAGTGCCAATGTTGGATTATACTGTCGTTATTACTAACGGACCTGTATGCATGTGTATATTGAAACATACATATATGTGGGTGTATATAAGCAAATACTTTATAACGACAGTGCAGACGAGGAAATTGTCAAACTTGCAAGGCAAGTATCCCCTTTTTCTGTACAACAGCCAAATATGTATTAAATGTGTATGCAGACAATACATTAAATGTTTTAAATATTTCTTTAAGATATATTTTTAAAAAAGTATACATATTATATTTGAAGTTTATTAAAATGAATAACAGATATCGTTATTTCATTTTAAGATATCTCTATTTTAATTGAAGATACCTCTTTTGTAAAAATAGTATGAGACTCTTTCATGTCCAGGGGTGTAGGATAGGAAAATTCCACCCAAGGGATTGGAATGAGAGTGGTTGGAATGAGAGAAAAATATTCTTCCATGCTCAAGAGTGTATGATAGGGAAATTTCACCCGAGGGATTTGTATATTTGGTAAAACACGAGGTTTTGCCGAGGTTTTTGCCAAATTTGAAAATCCCGAGGGACTGAAATTAGAGAGTGGTTGGAATGTAAGCCTCAAAAGCCCCCAAATTTGAAAATCCCTCCGGTGGAATTTCCCTATCTTCACACTCTTTAGCATGAAAGAGTATTTTTCACTTATTTCAACCACCGAAATAAGATCAGAAACCATGAAAATGCGCTTGGACTGGCCACCGTTTTGAAAATATCAATTTTTCAAGTAAGCTTTTTAGACGAAAACGAATCAGCCAACCAGATTTAGCATATCCCATATTTGTAAACAAAATCTGCGCAGAAAAAAATAATCACATCTTTCTAACGTTTACAGTAACTATTTCGTAAAAGGTTTTAATTTCCTTACGTCGCCTTTTCCGCATTGCGACATCGGAGAGTTCCAAATTCGTGACGTCACGTCATTGTTGAGCCGTCACGTGCAATAGGGTGCAAGATAGAAATTTCCTACACCCCTTTCTTACCGTGGGCAGCTCTACCTTACACACAGGGAAATGAGAAAAAAATCTGTATTTTATTTAAAGACCCTTTAAAGATATTCTAATACTGTTGTTGCCCCTCGTTGTGCTATTACAGCTTTTATACCTAAAGGTACAGCATGAAAATGTACATGCACGAATAAGCAGGCTAATAATCCGTTCTTTTAGAGAACGTTATAAATTACAGAATACAAACTAGTCAGTGTCTGCATTGTCATTTCATCTTCCCACCATCGTTCGTCCAAGGTCCGTCGTCTTCCGTCCACCTGTCCTTAAACAATTCTTGTTAGCGCTATTGCTCAAATGAAGTGATCGTTCTTATATTTCAAAGGAAGGTTGTCCACGGTCCCTAGTAACGCATATCGAAATTTTGAACTGATCGGAAAAACAAAATGCCCGACAGGTGGCCATCTTGAATTTTGAGAGTAAAAGTAAGTAAGCACTATTTCCCAGCAAGTGCTTGAGTGATTATTCTCATATGGTCCTTAGTTACGAATACCGAAATTTGGGACTGATCGGAAAGTAATGTCTCAAATTCCACAGGGTACTTCTTTACTATGCATATCTAATTGTGAGTTCTAAAGGAAAACCTATATGGCCGTCATCTATAATTTTTGAGAATTAACGTTTGTAAGCGCTATTTCTGAAGCGATCGTTTTCAAAATGTACACGTCAGTTTCCCGTGGCCCTTCTTAATGCATATCATTTTTTGGAACTGTTGACTTCAATTTGTTATCACTATTTCTGTAGAAGTACTGGACAAATCTTCATAAAATTGTATGCGTTGATTTTTATAGGTCCCGAGTTGCGCATACTTCTTTTGAGGCTGATTAGAAAATCAAAATGGTAGCCAGACAGCCACCTTTGATTTGTAAAATTCCGGTTTGTTATCACTATTTCCCAAGAAGTACTGGAAGGTTCGTTGTCGAATTTCAAAGTTAAAGGTTCCCCTTTTTACACATTAAGTTCTTTGCCAGTCAATAGTTCAAACGACAACCTGGGTTTGAAAGAACAATAATATACACAGCAGCATGTTGCCACAAGATGCATTTACTGTTAACATGATTAAAAATCAATCTTACAAAAAGCCTATGAAGATGGTACGTTGATTGGGTAACTTTTTTTTCTTGTAGCGACCATATTTGAGAACATTGAATGGGGTACGTGTAAGGTGTTTCAACAACAGGTCAGGAACGCCAAATTGTGTGGCGCCAAACTTGGGATTCTGGCAACGGTCCTAAGTGATGTGGTACGTATACGAAGAACGTGGTCATCAAAACAATAATACGCATCAAATTTATAATTTACTTTTGTTTAGTTGGCATTAAAACACATCCGTATACAGGTGCTTGTGCTCGAGCTTTACTAATAAAAGGTGTAACCAGATTAAATGAAAGTTGTAAATGTTCGTGACTTATCCATGATGCATTTATATCTCGATTTGATAACCTATTAGGTTATAAATCTTTTTTTTTTTTACATTTTTAAACAAGCATTAATGTTCGTTTGCTCGAATCAATTTGGAACTGTTCTGTTGTGCCTTTATACTGACCGCAATTCCCATCATTGTCCTTCAACGACAAGTATTTTAATTGCAGATCTTTATATTTGATTCATAAATGAAACGGTCCTATTATTACATCAAATGTAAATTAGTTTCAAATGTGCTGCTTTCTGACCAATCACAATATTAGCCATATCCTGCGAAATGTCAACTCTCACTTCCACTTTCTACCTTCATTTTTGGATGTGTGAGTCACTTTATATCGTACTATACTGGGTGTTATATTAATTTCTATAATGAAGTGTGAAATAAATGCTTCACCTCAGTCATTTATATTTTTAACTAAATCACTATAACATACGTACAAACTTTCGTTTAACTATAGCCGAACTTCCTTTACACATAAATGGATAATTACATCCTCGAAATTCTAGGGATTACGTTCACTTACTTTATCTAAACCCCTGGAATATATCATGGCGAAATAGAATGAACGAGGCTATTTATTTGAATGATATACAAAGTTACCAATCGCTTGGCTGACCTTTGAAGATAACAGAGGAGCGACACTTGACTTCAAAGCCGGTCAATCTTAACATTACGCTGCCGGGTAATTCTTTTGATATACATACAAGAATCAAACCAGCCCTCTGTTAATATCTGCAAAGTACATGTACATATGCACAGATCCTTCGAATTCGTAATGAGATAGTCCTGTGGTGAAGAGAATGTTAGTCAGAGTAATCCTTGAAATTTCGAGGAGGGTATACCTACATCACATTTTCTTCTCTCATAATTATATGGTGATAACTGTTCTTTACCTAAACCTACGTCAAATAGGGGAACAATAACAAATAAATAAATTGTAAAACATTTTATTTATGAACAATTGCCTATACCCTCTACTTGAGCTGCACATACAAATCAATACATAATAACAACCAATTGGATGCATATACAAAACCGTCAAGCAAATAACTGACGCTAGGTAGCGTATATGTCACCTAGCAGGTAGAACGTTATAGTTGTTTCCCTTGGATTTTTGGATTTGGATTAACGACTTGGCAGAAAAACCGAAGTTCTCAAGTCCAGCTAATTGTATTGCTTCATTTAGAATACTAGCTACCGTGAAGGAGTCTATTGCTTTGTGCGGTTGCCGTAAACTCAAAAACACTCCTAACTCCTGGTGATCCGGCAAACTGTCCGTTTCCTCAATGTAGTCCCTTAACCTACTGGATCCAACTTTGTACACGAGTGAGGTTGAACTTGTACTTCGAATCAATACCTTTATGTGTCATTTCTTATCCCGAAAAACTGGATTTTAAGGGAACCATCGTCCTGAAAGTCGAGTTGACGCATAGAGAACACGACATTGCCATCTACTGTCTTAGTCCTTGGGGCAATATAAGAAGGACGTAGCATAGCAGACAAGCTGAGTAAGGTTATCGCTTTAAAACGCAAATCCTGTATGCACAACTCAGAGTTATGTCCCCATCATTGAAACAAACTAGTAAATTTGTCCTCCGGCATTACCGTAGCTTTTTTCATAGGGGCTTGAGTATAAACTCTCACAAGAGCCTGTGTAATATTGAATATAGACGACGACCGTCTCGGACTAGAAACACCAATAGCGTCATATATTGCGTTTATCGCCGCAACAGCACCATTTAACTTTGATCTCGGTCTTACTGAATTACGTGCCATGTCATGATGAAAATCAGCAATAACACACGATTGTGTAGGAGGAAACGTACATCCCCCAATACAATGTTTGTGGAACTGATCAATGTACCTGTCATATAGAGATATAGTAGAGATAGAACTGATAAACTGACACGTTGTTTTCTGACCAGCCTTGATCCTTTAAAGTCTGCTCCCACAATCTCGCCAAGCATACAGTTTCCATCAACTGTTGTGTATTGGTTCCGCATTGCCCCATGTACTTATCACTGAATTCTGGACGTTTTTTATCCGAAAGGGTGGGCTTATCGACGCATCAACAAGTGTTTGGTACCAATGTTGTGCCTTCCATGCAGGGGCGACAATCGTGGCATTCGCATTCTGATTACGTATCACATTTAATACCTCTGGAATTAGGCGAAAAGGTGGGTTGACATAGTTGTTGTGACTTTCCCAGTCCTGTTGTACTAATGCGTCGACCCCGGAAGCCAGTGGGTTGTAATAACGGCTGTTGAAGTTGTCTAGTTGTGTCGTAAGCACGGATGCAAACCTGTCTATGGTGTGTGGACCCCACATGTTATCCAATAAGTGAAATAATGCGGGATGTAGTCTTCATCGTATTTGTCGTTTAGACGACTTAGAGAGTCCGCTCCCGTGTTGTCCTTCCCGGCTATGTGACAACAACTGATAGATACGTGGTTGTTTATTGCTTCTGCCCAAATATCTGTCGCTATTCGGTTTAATTCCGGACTGGAACCACCAATTTTGTTGAGATAAGCGACAGTCGTTATGTTGTCCGACCTGATTTGAATTGTTTTTCCTTGCAAATCCTGGCGGAATGAGACCAGGGCCATATACACTGCCCACATTTCTCTGACATTGGAATGGGAATGCCTTATTGACTTGTCCCAAAATCCTTGAGCTTCTTTTCCATTGAGGATAGCTCCCCTTCCAACTTGTGACGCGTTCGTCACTAGTTGAGCGTCGATTGATGTCGGTAATAACGTCGAACCGTTCCATTCCTCGGGAGCCGTGATCCACCCCTCAAAATCTTTACGCGCTGATTCTGACCATACAAGAATAGAATCCCAGTTTGTCTTAGTACGGAGAAGTCTATATGCTTCGCGCTATTTTAGTTTACCGGGTAATATTGCCTTTGTGATGGCGACACACTGTCCAGTCACACGAGCAGGGGTTCGAGCCCGTATTGACGGCTTAGATAACGCTCGTCGTATATCTGCACGCACTTTTTTATACGCACCTTTGGTACCTTGAGAATTACTGAGTCGTTATCTGTGACAACTAAATATCCAAGAAACTTATTTGTGCTGTCGGGAAATAACAGGATGTCTCCTCTTTAATGTGGAATCCAAGCGTTTTTAGTGTATCAAGTAGAAAATCACGGTGTGCGATTATGTCCGAGTCTGTTGCACAAATTAAAATATCATCAACATATGCTATAAGCTGAAATGTTCAAGCACTGGGCGTAATATTTTACAAAAGTAATATGAGCTGGATTCCATACATAAAATTGTTTTTTCCAGCAAAACCCCAAATATTTCCTGTAGTTTTTATGAACCGGAATGTGAAAAAATCCGTCTTTCAAGTCTATTGTTACAAGTTTATCCCCTTTTCGTACTACCTGGGGTAACACCCTGACATCTTCATACCGAAACTTAGGCGTAACACTACAAGAGTTTAACAATCTAAGGTCTGTAATAAGCCTGAGCTTTCCTCCTTTTTTACTGACACATCCGATAGGAGAGACACAATATGGAGCACAATCTACTTTACTGATAAACTGCTTGACCAGCAATTCTTTCACTTTTTCGTTCACAAATCGTTCCTGAGAAGGGGTAAGTACTTGATTTTGGAGACGAAATGTTTCTCGCTCGTGATTAAATGGTATTGTAATGCCCTTGGAAACCCACTGAGTTACTTTGTTACACGGGCCAAGTAACTGTGTCCATTTAGAAACACAACTCTGCAGTGATGACATATCTATCAATGTTATTGTTTACAATTTGAGCTAAAAGTACACGTGTACTTATATTCACACAGTTAGTAAATGTGAAAACATTGTACAACATGAACAATGTTTACAACTCGCCGCTGCTGTACATGAGTGAACTACGTGTTCTAAAGAGTGTCGGGCTGACTCTGTGTATCAGTTCGATTGAAATCGCCACGATGATAGAATCTTGACCGTCCACCTATCTGATTAAAATTTCGTCCGTATCCGTATGATCCCTGTCCGCGAGAAGAATTTTCACGGGTGTTTGCGGCCGAGATCGTCGTAGCCTTTTCCAAAATATCAAGAGCACGTGGTGAGAAGCCGGACGTGTTTTTCTGGAGTGTTCTATATAGACGAACTCCTTTCGGATTGAATTGACCGTGTACAAGAATTGACGAAAATTCCTCTTGTAAATACTGAATCTGAGCGACTTGAACATTCCATAGGTCCGTTAAAATTACATCACTCACCTCGTTTTCTTTAATTGTCAGTAGAAGTTTTAGCGTCGTTTCAGCATAGCGTCCACATTTTTGAACAACATTAGCAAACGGTTGGTCACCTCGCGTTATACCTCGATCTGAGTCACTCAAACGGAGATCAGCTGATAGTTTTACCTTTGAAACAGAGTCCTTTATAGTAGCGAAATCTCTTTGTATGTCCTCGGAAGCACCATTTTTCGGGGTGGGACCGGGCGACTCCGTTCTTCGGACCTCATGGTCGCTGTTGAATTGGCCCGCCGCGCCATCTTGTAATCCATGTGGTCCTGAGAGAAAACAACTTCGCGAATAATCCTCACTTTCTCATGTTTTCTGAATGACCGATTGGTTTTCTAGAGTTTCTATCCTAGTATGTATGCCACAAATAGATTATTCGATGTTGTTAAGCTTTTCAATGACCCTCTCTAGATCCGAAGCCATCGGAGCTGTTAATTCTTGTTGAACTGTCACAATAACATGTAAAAAGCATCAACTATTCAACCTTTCATTAATCAAATAAAAAATCCATGTCCATACCTAAAATGGACAAAAGCAGTCCCGATATAAATTAAGTTTTTCTTAAGAAAGTTTACAGAATCGTTGCGTTAAAATAGTATTGGTCGGTTTGTATCTGTTTCCTAAATATTTTATATGAGAGGCCATTTTGGATATTTTAACCGTTACGAATCAAGTTTTTTAATTGGTTGATGTTGGCTTTGTGTGAACAAGACTTCACAATTAGTTTTTTTCAAATTGGTATCTTGTGCCTAAAATGTTTAAAAACAAGAATTGTGTTGCCTGTATTATCATTGACAACCTGTATAATTGTTGAGAATTATGATTTCGATAAACAAAAGACAAGTTACAAACACATGCTTCGCATTGTAGTTTGTATTCAGTGTTTTGATTGGTTAAATCAGCAAAAGTGATTATTTCATAGTGAAAAATATCACTTTCATAGTATAAAATCTGATAGATATTTAATAAACTAATAAGTATTTTCCTTGTTTCTCCTGTTAAACAATTACATATATTTTACTAAGCAAAGTTTGAACATGCATATATTTACATAAGTGTATACCCAAACATATCTAATTGTGCAAAAACACCAAATTAATGGAACATACATAATGTTAGACTTAATTAAAATACCTCATATACTTAATACATTAGTATGCGAACAAATATTATAGGAACTTACATCTTCGAGTAAATCATATATTTTTATTTAGCGCATTTACTTTGATTATTATCTGGGATTATGTTTGCATAATTCAGGCAGTTCATTTTGACATCGAATCTGTGGTCACTTGATTTTATTCTAAATTCATTTATATTGGGTAAGATTATAGCTCTTTATAAATGACACATTAATGCATAATGTATTAGAAAATGTAGAAACACACTCTCCGCGGTATACCCGTATCACTAATATAAGCAATATCGTCACAACTGATCCCGTAGGTTTTCAGCATAACTTCTGGAGCTTATGATATTGACAATCTTTTTAAACAAAACCTTATTTATTAGCACGAAAAAAGCATAGTATATGTATAAAAGCAACTGTAATATGTGAAGAATAATGCCGACACTGTTAAAATTGCTTTCGCTTGACATCTCCCCAGGCGTGTTCCTCGTTCGACAAAACAAATCCTTTTTACTATTGTCTGTTATTGCATTATGATACATTCGTTTCGATACACTTTAGTAACAAATAAATAAGACTATATTTTAAAATAATGCTATAAATATCACCCAAATAAACGATTATTTTAGATTGATGTGTATAGTCCTTTATAACATGTCAATGTTTTTTCCATCTAAACGACTCGTAACATAACCACACACAGTACACATAATATTAGCCAACAATCTAACCTAGCCACTTTAAAAGACATATAACACACGACCCAAAAATCAGTCGTCAGCGAATATAAAAAATCCTCACCGACAGTATCAACAACACGCCTTTGTGGTCTTTGGGGGGTATGGTGCCTTCGGAAAGTCATCGAGCTACGATTTTGATGAAGACTTTAAAGACATCACTAACCCGAAAAGAAAACAAGAACAGATACAGTGCTTAATGATTCAAGTTATATAACTTGAATACCGTTCAATGGATTGAAATGTGAAACTGCTCACCCATACGCCGCAATATATATATATATATTTTTAAGTGTTTATTCATTTTAACGTCTGGTATAACTGGTTTAATTTCATATCTGGTCATACAAACATATTTTGCTTGTGTCGTTAGCACAAGTTTTTTAGATTCTAAGGTGACAAACTTCCTTTCTTAATTTTGTATGTCAACCAAATCTATTCAAGTAAATCCGAAAATAAAAAAAAGAAAAAAATATTCTGTAAACTGCTTTCAAAGAATGGAAATCTGACACCTAAAGAAAAAAATCTTAAACATAAGCCATATCAATCGGCACTTAACTACAAAAACAGAACAAAATGGATGTCTGCCCTATAACAGGCTGCTGTAATAAAATGTGACATACTCTATGCGACAGTTCAGTACAGTGTTCTTTCAGTATGTATTACATGTACTTACCAAAACTGATCATAATCCTCAGATATAGGTTCTGAGCCGTTACACAGAACAAAAAGCAACTGCAGCCATAAGACCGTCTAAAACAATCACATTATGGGAACTTTCTGTATAATATTCAAATAATTATGTTTCGAGGTTTGAGAACCATTGATTGAGAATGTCCTACTTAACCATGCTACACTGAGGGGTTGATATTCGTCAGAAGTATACACGATTTTCTGGGGAGGAGTTCTTAACATACACATCGTTGTTTGGGAACCAAAAGTCGAAAGTCGAAGGGAACTGTTAATCCACATATCTATGTTTTCAGTAGGCATGTTTACCCTCCGAAACGGTCCACGGAGTTACAATCATCGACATGTTTATTTGTATCAGGTGTGATATCGGTGTAGAGCGTCACAGATGAGTAACCCTCTTACATATAATTTAGAGCAGACGACAGAAGACTCGTGTGTATGATAAACGATCCTTAACAAATAACGTGTTTTAACTGCCATTATTGTAGGGCTGCGGGTGGAGAGTCACAGGTGAGTTGTAACGACATATAGTTTGGGTAGACGATCGTGTGTTCAGTATATGTGTGTATACACAGGACAATCTGCACCTATGAATGTTTATAATCGAGGGCACTCAAGCTGAACATGTCAGAAAAGTGGATAAAATACACTATATCATTTTATAGAGTTAAATTTATTATGTTGTCACTGGATAAAATAAGCAATATTTAGAGAATATTGACAAACCAAAAAAACCCGGCTTCGTTTAGTGGTCATTTAAAACTCCAATTTTTGAAGAAAAAAAGATATATGAAATAGGTTTAACGATGAATCGTCACTTTTTGAGTAACGACACATGGGCTAAAATATTTTCTGTATAATATTCAAATAATGGATGGAACGAACGTTTCAGTTATAAATGGAGTTAAGAACAAGGAATGTGTACTTTTTACTTTTTAATTCATTCAACAAATACATTTCATCGGTCGTTTCTGTTCTGTTG
>JAUMHH010178684.1:0-15283 GCA_032359455.1 Chlamys rubida
GGGGGGGTTGTAATGACCGCTCTACAAATGATTCTTGTTATAGTGGGTCAAGAAAAGGGGAATGGGAGGGGGGTGTTATATTGACCGCTCTACAAATGATTTTTGTTATAGTGGCTAAAGAAAAGAGGGGGCAGCTCATATTGACCACTCTATAAATGATTAAATTATTCAACATTTTATTATAGTGGGCCAAGGTGATAATTCCTCTACCAATGATTTAACATGTTGTTATACAGGGCCAGGACAGATATACTGCATACCTTTTCACAATTGCTTTGGTACGTTTGTGTGTCTTCTGCTGTCATCATTCTTGACTTTTGCTGATCTTCCACAGCTTTGATCAAATCCCTGTTTTCACAAACATATCATCAGTATACACTTATCCTACAAATATCCTCTCATGTCTTCCACTCAACAATGACTTTCCTCATTTTGTTCTGGACATGACATACAACGAATAATCCTACTATTAATTAGAGAATGTCAATTTTTTTCTAGATGTCTAGAGTTGAGATTTTCTTGTGCTTTTGTGAATCTCTACATATTTACAGTAGTTTAAATCTGAAACAATTCTGAAGATATTTCTTATAAAAATAACTTGCTTTAGCTTGTATCAGCTAACTTATCATTTAGTTATTTTAATATTCAGTTAATTGTCTTAAGAAACCCATTAAATCAAACAGGAGTTGGAAACCTTCACAATGCATTAAGAAAAGTCTTACCCAAGTTGATTCAGTAATTTTCTGCCTTCTATGAGAGCTTCTCTTTTTATTTTACCAAATGGCATCGCCTCCGAGTAAACCCCAGTCTTGTTCACAGCAGCCAACATCATGCTTACACTTGTCTGTGGAGAAAAACAGTGCCGGGATCAACAGTGTATCAATATCAGTATCCGGAATCAAGACATTCAAATAAAATTAGTTCAACATTAATTGTGTCGCGAAACTGGACTGGGTCAATCGCGGGCGACCAGGTAGTTCAATTTGTTATAGCGTCCGTCAAAGAGTTCGGACGGTCCCGGGTTTGAACCCTGGTTTGGCCATGGCATTTCTCTTTCTTCTGTTACAATTGTATGGGAGAAGAGTTTTTTGAGACTTTATAAACAAGCGATGGATAATGCTCCATGAAAAGGTCAACAAGACAATGTATTTGACCTTTGAACTCAATTCGACTTCGAGCATCTCCAACTCCTTCCACTCAACTATTCAAGGAATAGCCATAAAGACATAAACTTTCTATGGTGTGGAAATTTACGATGAGAATGGAAACATGCACTTGCAAATGTAATGACACACTATGAAATATATATAATGCAGCAACTTAGTCAATGGAAAGATGTCCACATCGCCACAAGTTTACTGGTCAGCAAACGTCATTTTGTTGATGTAGTAAACCCTCTTACTCACCATTTCCTGGAACAAGTGCTGGACAGGTTCAGGTAGCTTGGAGGGAATGTCAGACTTGAGACTGAACTCAATCTTGCGTTCTTTCTGTCTCTTGTCATCCCGCGGAACAAGTCTGTACTTCTTCGGCTGATTTTCAAACCTGTATGGACAAGTGAATAAGTGTTCTATATCAGTACAAATAAATATGGGTAAATAGGATTAATTAGTATTCTAAATCAGTGCAAATAAATATGTGTTAAGTACCAAATGCTTCAAAACTGTCCATACAGTATTTTGGGGAATATACCCTGGTAAAACAAAATATTTTAATCCTACTTTTTCAAATTCATAATCCACATTTACTTCAAGCTTTTTTTTTAATAGTAAATGAATAGGTTACATGCTATCAATGAGGAAGAAAACTTCGTCATTATAATGCTTTGAAATACAAATGATTGAAAACAGAACAGCTGTACCATTTAAGAACAAAACTCTTTCCAATACAGAAAATATATTCATTAAAGATTACCCCTGGGGACCTGACCATGAAAATTGTATTCTTTGAATATATATATGTCTCAGACAGGACAGTGATCTTTTTTATCTGTGATATAAAGACAACTATATAGAAAACCACAAAACCTTTAGTATAACATAACTGCTACTCTTAAACACAACCACAACCACTAAAACAGCCCACCACTTACGAGTTGACATTTGACCAATAATTCCCGGTTTTGGACCTGAAGACTTTCCCAAACTCTACAACAGCTTCAGCCTTCTTCTGGAATGGTGTGTGCTGGAACTGGCCCCGGTTTCCTATCCTACCCCACCTCGTGAACAGCACATAAACGTCCACGCCTTTCTGCCACACAATCTGAAGACATATTTGTTATTTCCATAATTATGCGAGTAATAGTAACGGTCATCCATCTTTATATAATCAATCATTTTGACCTATGCAACATATAATGTCTACTCTAACAGCCTCTTTCTCTCTTCTCCTCCAGAAATGCTAATACATAATTGTTTTTTTGGAAGTTCATATAAATGGTGATTTATGTCAAAAAGGTAAATAATATGAATACAGGCAAAAAGCCAATGAACATTGATGAAAATTGAAGGAATTTAGGGCAAAACAAATATTTACAATCATTTTTGGAATAGCTCTTCAATAAATGTTTGGGCAAATAAATATTAACATTAGTTTTTTGGAATAGCTTAAGCTTAAGTTAATGATTCTGGCCTCCGAAGACAAATGAATTGCAAAGTATAAATCCGGCTAAGACACTGTAAATCTCCTACATGAAAAGTATTAATTAAAAAATTAATTGCAGCTATCAGTCATACCAACATAAATCTACAACAACAGTGTAACTTGGTGTTAGTGATAGCAATAACACTGTTCTTGTCAGATACTAGGATTTGTAATGTGTATCCTACTTATTTGTCAATCATTCCATTTTCTAGGGGAAAATCAAGTCACTGTTACCTCTGCAATAAATATTACAAATATATATTGATTAGCGATATAGCGATAAAATGTTGTCTACAATGTGATTTAAAGTAACCTATAGGACAAGAAAGGAGTGTAGTGTTCTCACCTGCATCTTATAAAAGTTGAACATGCCCCAGGTACCACAGGAGACATCTACCTTGGACAAGAGAACATCATAGGGGATACTTTGGGAGTCGTCCATTGCTAATTCCCTGTAATAACAAACAACAGACTTAACAACTTTCTGTTCACTTTGTAAAACAGTAATCAGTAGATTTTACAAGGCAGAACCAGTTTAAGTTTAGCACATCCTTTTTCTAAAAATTTGTTAAAATAAAGAAAGCAAATGGTTTTATTAGGCAAATCAAACTACTTCATTTCAGGAAAAAGATGTTTAGTTAAAATTTGTGTAAAATTATTTCATAAGATAACCATTATTATTGTCTTCAAACCAGTTGTACAAAAAGATGTACACTTTTTATCAGGCAAATTTCTTGAACTATTCTAGATTTTACTTCAGATTTTTACACCTCTGTACATACCCTATATCTTTCATTTGACAATTGGGATCTGGTTTTGCAATCAAATCCTCTTCCTCATCATCGTCAAAGTCATCATCACTGTCCTCTCCTTTGACCTTTGACACCTCCATTGACTGGGCAGTCTGGCTGTCCGATGTTTTGAGCATTTCTTCAGCATCTGTCTGATAATTAACAGTAGTTTCCCCTGACAGGAGACTATCCCTAACATCTTGCGTTGCTAGTGTAGGCTTCTCCTGCAATGAATGGTTCCATTCTTTATCAAAACTGACAGAATCACAATTGCCTTTTCATTATTTCCAATTGTTTATTTTTGTAAGATAAAGATAAAGAAAAGTGAATACTTTAACAAAATCAATTTATAGCCACTAAAACTATGACAGGTCAGCATGGTTCCTGTTGTGTATCTGACCTTGCTAGACTTTAACAGAATCAGCACACGTGTGGACACTAATCAATAATGATCACAAAAAAACACCTCTCAAAGAATGACTGATCCAAGATAAGCACTCATAACCAGTAAACATAATCCATGCTTCTGTGAGAACAATTTACGGATAATTACCAAAAAATACCGGACAAAATTTAGACATTTGCATTCGGAGTTAATCTCCAGAAATGAAAATGTAAATGGACAGACACTGGTTATTACTGTTGGGCACAAGCATCTCATTATCAAGCGTTTACTTTTTATCATTAAAACATTCTAATCTAACCGACACTGTTTAACATTTTGAAATCCTTGTACTCAAAGCTTTCCTAAGCTTCCTGTGTCAAACTTACCATCTTGCTTTCCTCCACACCAGCTATCATCTGCAGGCGTTTAGAAAGTTTTGAAGCACAATGTATTAATGAATGTTGTAGGGGGGATAACCCTGCATTGTCCTTCTTTAACACATCAGCACCAGCCTTCCATAACACATATAGAATTTCCTCTGCATCATAGGTACCATAGTCCAATGGGCACACAAGATGATGGATCACTGTCCACCCCTGACGATCTGTTGCATTCAAATCTACAGAACTAGTCTTTTCTATGGTGGGGAATTCCTCTGCAAAAATAGATTTAAATACAGCTTATGGCAAACTCAAAGTAACAATTTTTTAACAAGTTAATTTGAAATTCATTGCCATCATCGGTTTTGGTAAATTGGTTTATTGTTTGTGATTGTGTCACTAGGAACTTGAACCTTGATAGGTCGGCAAGAGCCCCACCTTGTGCCTGACTGCATGCCCACCATAACAGCCAAACAGAAGACAAAGCCATCGTTTTGGATTTCATCTCATTGGTACTAAAAGCATTAATAATAATTACCACCTAGAATGAATAAAATCAGACCAACATGACAGAAATTATTACCCAAAAGTCTCAGAAGCCATGGCAGCAATCTTGTTTCATGGAATTGGGGTATGTTCTTATTCACCATGTAGACTATCTTGAACTTCTACATACCAATTACCACAAAAAAGGAAATGAATGGTAAAAATACCACAAAAAAGGAAATGAGTGGTAAAAAAGAAAAAAATGTATAGCCATACATGTCTTGGCTAATCAGAAGCAATATACTGTGGCCATCTTGGATTTCTAGATCTGGTTAATATGGCATTCGTAAATGTGGGCAATTAAGTGCCATTAACAATCAAAATGAAAACCATCTCACTCCTGTCCTATTTTTTCGCATCGGTTAAGCTGTCCTTGACAGGTGGCCATCTCTGATTTTGGGATCATGGTTATTTTTACCATCAAAATTAACAATGGTAGGCCAGAAAGGATTTTTTTATGTATAATTCCATGTTCCACTTTCATCAAAAGTGACTTTGACCCTGAAACTTTCCTACTTCTGTTGCATCACCATGTAAAATTTCAGAAATATTTTACTTCAGGATTCTGAGAAAATCTTCATAAAATGAAAATGTGTGGAAGTTCATTCCAACTCCTAATATGTGGTGTATCATTGTATAATTTAATTTTGCCTATCTCCCCCATAATATTTTTTTTGGAATATATTGTATACCTAAAAAGAACTACTTTTTACAACGCTGCTTTTTTTTAACGCAATTGTTTAGTTTACGTAAAAATTAAATAAATCTTTAACTGTGCATTTACAACGTGTTTGTCTACTTTTTTAAAATTAAATTATAAAGAATGCCCAAGATTTAAAATTGTGCACTTTTTTGCATAAATCCGCGAAATGCAAATTTTTTTCCTGTATATACCGTATATACCAAAAAATGTTTTTTGGTCATTCCTTAAATATTAGGAGTTTGGCCTTTGTTTGAAAACAAAGAACTAAACTCCTAAATATCAAATGTTAATATGGACGGGCACTGTGATTACTGCAGAGTATCGGGGCCCTAACTAACAAGTTATAATCAACATTTGTGAAAAATATAAATTAGCCATAACATGGGCCCATCCATAACATTTTTAGACATACAAACATTCTATAAAAACTAAAACTATACCTTTATTAACACTGCTGCCTTGTCTAATTAAAGAGACTTTTTTAGATCCCATGCGTGTGAGTGTCGGGAGCTGTTCCGGGGCATCATCTTCACCATCCTCATCCCAATCAACTATATCTGTGTCGTGGTCATCGTCATCATCCTCTTGGTCATTATTGTCATCCTCGTCTTCCTGATCCCCTTCATCACCTGTACAAACAGGAACAAGTATGTGTAACATATTTCAAACATTGGTGTGTTGATAACATGTGATTAGCTATGTGATAAATATTAAACTCTCTTTACAGTGAAAATTTATATAACCCAAATCCAAAATTCAAAGGATAAAAAATGAAAGTTCAATGCTCAGAATTGTTACTAAGTCATAAATCATGTACAAATTAATTGCAGAACAGGGTATGGCAGCTCCTCGTTTCCCATTTTTGAGGGTTTGGGGGTCATCGTAATAATGAAAGGGAGGATTTTTTACACGAAGATCCAAACAGAAAAGATAATTGGGAAACATACTCATTCTCAGTAGAACAACTGGTCAAAATAAACATACAAAATTTATGCTGCAAGACTTTCAAATGTGCTTATGATTTGAAATTACACACCTAGGTATTTTGGACAAAATCATACAAATGAAAATTAACCACTGCAACAGTAACATTACTTGCTGATTGTTAGGACATACGTCAAAACTGATATTGTATGCACCCAAAGGTAGTATGTATTACACCTGTGGACAACACACAAGCAAAGATTCTCCTTGATAGTCAACACAACCATCCTTCATTCTTTCACCTGAACCCTTCTCAGGATCAAAATTTATTTTCTTTGTAAAATACAACTGCACATTAAATGACATTGTGAAGACGGGAAAGGGAGGCAGTAATGTCAACATTTTGATATGTATTTGTTCCTGCTACTAAACTATAGCCTGTTTCAAAATCAGAGCTTATAACCAGATAAAAAGGACCCTTCACAATACTGAACAAAAAGCAATAGTCCTTATGCTCATACCTGCATCCTGTTCCTCTTCTTCACACTCTTCTTCATCTTCGTTGTCTCCTCCATCCTCCTCATCCTCCTGGTCATTCTCCTCAGGCACGCTGGACAATGTGTTAAAGGTTTTGATTGTAAACACCTGCCTAGAAGCCTTCTTTACCAGGGCTGGTTTTTTGGATGTGGTGTCATCAGACTCGAACGAGTAATTGAGTAATAATTTGACCAGGGAAAGATCATTCTGAAAAGGTGAAATTGCATAATTTCATTCAATGTGTGTTTACCAAGTGTAAGTCATATCAAACCACTACCAGAATCATGTATATTGCTAGAGGTATCAAATAATAATCTCATGACAAGGGTGTCCATAGTTTTGAAACTTAAGGTAAAAATTCATTTTGGTAAAACTTGAATTGAATGACTGTGATATTTGTTTGCAAACCTCAAAATGCATGTCATGCCACTATATAAAACAATGTGAAAGATAAGGAAATAGCATTGGATTTGACACAAACTTTTTAGATTTACTTACCAATATCCCAGTCCACAATTTAAGAAGTAAGTTCTATACTCTCTTCACTCCAAACCAGATTTTGTGTTTTATCACAAGCTATTTTTTATTTCTGAATATTTTTGATGACCCCATAACAAAGCAATATTATACAATGGATTAAATACTCCACTTTGCAGGCCAAGTATTGCTTACCGATCTAACAGCATGCATAAGCGGAGTGACACCCTCACTATCAGGGAAGTTGGGTGATGCACCATGATCAAGTAGGAACTTCACCATTCCAAAATCAGCAAAGTGTATTGAAAAGATGATTGGTGAAATTCTCCTCTCACTGGCAGTAGTGAAGTAGTCTGGAACAACATTCTGGATTACATCAAATGTAGGTACGTCTGACGTCGGGTAGTCGTACAGAATGTTGAAGTTACCGCCTTTTGACAAGAACATTTTTAACCATTTTCTGAAATGAACGATAATGGTACAAATTAAACTAAGTACAGAAACCACTTGACTATAAATCACATTATATTTTAAATGTATTTAAATTCAATAAACAAATTAAGTTACCATATGTATTAAAGTGCGTTTTTAATGTTTGAACTATTCAGAGCTTATTTAAAAGCATATCCAACATCAATTCAATTCAGTTATAATCCATTCCCATCAGTTTTTTGATGTCCCACAACATTTTTTGTTCAAAATGGCAGCCATGTTACCATTCTTGTACTTTCAGAACAGACCAAAACCTATCAAATTCAAAACTTAATTTTTTAAGATGACAAACATGGTGGCCATCTGTGATTTCAAATTAAACCACAAAAAATAGTCACTAAGTGTACCAGTCATTTCTACAGTGTTTACCACAAATTTGACCAAATAGAACTTGAGTTTCAATCTGAAATAGATTTCTAAGATTGAGGTTTTGTTCAATTTTTTGGGAAATTTTCCATCACATATTTATGAACGACACTTTGTGTATAAAGGATGATTACTGCACCAAGAGTTCAAAATAAGCCTTTGATTGAAGTGAGGTAAAAAGTGAGATTATATCCAATCTACTGATGTTGGATGTGTGAATTATGGAGGCTGGCAAACTCAGTCACAGGAATACGCACACTGAACTTGGTTAACATGAGTCATTTTTTTAGGAGAGTTATTACGCTGCAACTAATAAACCAATCAGAAGTCAAATATGTGTAACAGGATAGACAGACACTCTACAATGTGAGCTACCTGGTTGCCAGCAATCAACACAGTCAAATTCTGCTTCATTCCTCCCTCTTTTTTTTCTAAGCCTTGTACCCAAGAAACCATTAATTACAACCCAGGTTTGAGCATCTCCTTGCCAAGCATGCATCCAATGCTTGAAACAAGGGATGGTTACAGACACCACTGTAACAGGAGAATGAGAAATGCACGGCCAGACCAGGATTAAAATCTTGGGACTCTCCGAATTCTAGACAGAAGCTCTACCAATTGAGCTACCTGATTGCCAATGACCAACCCTGTCCAGTTCCACTCAATGCATTATAATCATAGAAGCATCAAATTTGAAATGAACCTTAGCTTGACACATGCCAATATGAATGTGTATTGTTGTTGAAGTCTATGAGAACTGTACTTACGTGCTCTCTTCAGCAGACCCAGTTATAACATGCTGGTTCCAGAAAAAAGCTCCCAAGACTGATCGTCCAAACTTGTCTTTCTTGCTGAGATCTAATGCCTTGTCTTGCTCTGTAAAATTTTTTGATTATACCACAACTTACTAGAAATATGCATAAGCTGACGAAACATTAAGAAAATTCATGACATGAAATCTCCCTTCTATGTCTACAAAAATTGAAGAATTCTCAGCAAATGACATCCTAAACACTTTCTCAAAACTAGTTAGACGCAAAAAAACCTGATGAAAAACATTAACATGTAAATTTAAATAAAATATTAACATGTAAATTTAAATATTAGCAAAGAATGACAGACAATGGGTAGAGGGATAGCATTACAGTTTTCTTCCCCTAAGAAATTATATTTTACACACAAATTTGTTACTACTGAAAAACGAAATGTTCATGTGCACCTTCACAATTAATTTACAATCATTGCAAGACTTCATACACAGTAAAAAGCCTGTAATACATACCCATGAGGAACTCCCCAAGGCTGAAGGCTTGGTGTTTCAAGCAAGCATAATGGAGAGGAGTGCAACCATAATCGTCTGTTGCAGAGACAGAAACACCTTTCTCAACCAACATTTTGGCAACCTGAAAATGAAATTACGTAACATGCACATAAAATTTTGCTAAGTGAAGCAGAAAATATAGGTCAATGCAACCTTGTTTTAGTACATAACAACTTTTCCAAGCAAAGTTTAAAGAATCCATTTCTCAGTCAGTTTGAACAGTTCATAATGAAATTAATGCTTAATAACAGAATTTCATTTAAACATCACCATATTTTTATTAAATTTCTGAATAAAACACTTCCTTCACAAAATTTGAGAACTATCATAAATCATGAAATATACCTACCTTCAACTGCAAATCTACTTGTGTTCTAGGTTCTGTATCCAGCGCCAGGACATGAAGCAGGTTTTGGCGACTAGCATTAGTGATTTGGAGACTACT
Organism: Chlamys rubida; assembly: GCA_032359455.1. Lineage (NCBI taxonomy): Eukaryota > Metazoa > Mollusca > Bivalvia > Pectinida > Pectinidae > Chlamys > Chlamys rubida. Next base: position 10,011 of record JAUMHH010178684.1, read on the forward strand.
AAAGGTATTGATCCTCTTCAGGAGCCTCAGGGCTACATGATATCTGTTCACACGCAAAGCAGCCTAAAGAAGAAAATGATCAGAAATCATGTTTTCTTGACAAATCAGAACAAATGGCCAATTGGGCCTGTATAACATGTTACACTATTGTTGGCAAATACATTTTACATCTGTATCCTTCAATGTGGACCAATGTCAAATGTATTTAAGCAATACAAAGTATTATAAGCAATCCAAAGCTCCACCTCAGACAAACTATTCAGTATCAAAAATAAACAAAGGACCATAAACCCCTATGTAATTTTTTTGTATCTAATATACAACAATTATGAAACAAGTTATATCAACTTATATTTATCACTATTGTTGGCCCAGATGTTAGCATGCAGGGGGTTTGAATGTGGGAGGAAACTGGAGTACCCGGAGAAAACCCACATGGTTCGGCAGGTGACCCCACACTACTTCACGTCCTATCAGGGAATTGAACCCCAGCTGTCTTGGTGAAAGGTGAGTGTGCTGTCCTCTGCACCACCTGACCACCCTCTATATAGTGGGGGCGTAGGACCTCTGCACCACCTGACCACCCTCTATATAGTGGGGGCGTAGGACCTCTGCACCACCTGACCACCCTCTATCTAGTGGGGGCGTAGGACCTCTGCGCCACCTGACCACCCTCTATATAGTGGGGGCGTAGGACCCCATATCAGCCTGCTACACTCAACCATCCCAGGAAGTACTCGCATACAAAATTTGGCATTTGTATGTGATAGAATATACGGGATATGACATGAATATACGGGATATGACATAAAACAAGACATTGGATTAAAAACCTTGATGACAAGAACGTTAACATTATACTAGCTATACATCATTCTTTCTTGGAAGAGTTAAACTGATATTCCTTAGCATGCGACTTTCAAAGGCTTTCAAACACTACAAGGTAATTCATTTGAAGAGACTTGGTTAAGCCAGATACCAAATGCTGCACCACAGCATCAGCTCACTTGCCCTTTGGGCTAAAAACATGCTTATTGGCATCAATTATACCCTTCAATCTCTGTTGTTAAGACAAAAGTATGTAAATTGTCCTTTCATTTATCATTCTGCCTGTGTCCATTTTAAATATATTTAATTCAGATTGCCTACTCACCTCTATGACCTTACTGTCCAGAGTAGTGTTGTCCAGGACCATATGTGCAACTCCCTGGAGCTCTTTCTTGATTGCCTCCTGATAGGATAAAGACATATTATGGAGTTTCAATATTCTTAATAACTTTGAGGAGCCAATCCATTCTGATATGGTTTATTTTCACATAATATATTGATGACCTCTTTTCCTCTTAGCAATCAACAGCTATATTTCTGGATTTGCTTTTATGTTCACCTTCATTCTGCAAATAAATCTCTAAACACAAAGTACAAGGAAATCCATTACAATGGAAAGCCAATCTACAAATTTTTATTGATTTATGAACCAAAAATATCAACAACAACAATCATTTCCAAAAACTTCTCAAATTTCTTTATCGACAATCAATGTATTTAATCAGGAACCTAATTCCAGCTGTGCCTTCTACAAACCTGGAATATAGTGTAGGTTTCTGTCTCATCTTTCTCAATGACTCTTTCAGGCTTCCATTTCCATGATGGTTTTTTGTCTTTTTCCTCCTCCTTTTTCTCTGGCGGTACAATGATAACCTTGTCTGCTACATTGGCACCCTTCTGTATCAACATGATGGCACAGCTGCAAAATCAATATGAAATAGAAAACTTGGTGTTACACTGGGCAATCTCAATGGATATCTCTCCTCCGCTTTTATTTCTCTTCCATCTTTGAATGAAATTTTCCTTCAGGATCAAAGGCAAGACAGTATAGTCTCCAATGATGGAGTTGAATAGACACAGAAACACTTGAAAATTCTTTTGTGGTACACTGATGCAAGTAACATGGTAAAAGAGGTGTGGAAAATAATTCGGTAATGATGACCTTGTTACTATACGTGTAAAACTGTGTAGAAAATGTCAGGAGTCAAATACGTTTTCATGTTGAATGGTGCAAATATGAGTTTTGTGTTCACTCCTAGATTAAGGGGACAACCCCACTGCATTTTGTGTTCACTCCTAGATTAAGGGGACAACCCCAGTGTTTTGTGTTCACTCCTAGATTAAGGGGACAACCCCAGTGTTTTGTGTTCACTCCTAGATTAAGGGGACAACCCCACTGTGTTTTGTGTTCACTCCTAGATTAAGGGGACAACCCCAGTGTTTTGTGTTCACTCCTAGATCAAGGGGACAACCCCATTGTGTTTTGTGATTTATGGTGGTATGTCGTGATTATATAAATATCAATGACATGTTTCATTATGCATAATATTGTGACACATATTCCTTCTAACAGCGATTTCAAACAATCTGAATCTAACATAACTCTAACAAAAAGGATCTGCCATCGTAAATAATGCATTATATATTCATTCTGCTGAGAAATCCCCATCCTTACCTGTCGTGCCCTTTGTTGACTGCCAGAGACAGGGGTGTGTTGCCCTCTTTGTCGCGACGGTTGACCTCTGCTTTCCTCTGGTAATTACAACCATGTTTTTTATGGATTGATTTTCAACGGTTTCTTGTGACATATTGGACATAAAGTCTTATTCCTATCACATAAAACGCATTATTGGCTTGACAGGAGACTTGATATGCACTGCAGATTAGTGATAATTTGATTTCTAACAATGTTTTGCTAACATTATTTTACAATTATTCTAAATTAATTTCATTTATAAGAAACAGCCGTTCCAATAGGTCTGGTAGGTTGACATTGTCGACATGTATCATCATTATTTCGGACTATGTTAAAGCAGATTCTAGTGTAGTTTCCCGATCTCATCTTCCATACCTATGTTAAGTCATGAACTGATATCCAGAGAAACTCATTTATCAAGAATTGCCATCCCCATTTTCTTTTATTTTCTAAAATAAGAATTTATTATATGACCTGAAATATTTTCTATTATTAAAAAGGCAATCCATCTTTAAGAAACAACAGCTAAGTTTGTGTACCTGGAGGAGATGAACACAACAAATAGTTGCCCCTCTGTTTGCTGCCAAGTGTAACGGTGTCCTACAGAACTTGTCCACCTCATCAATCTGCTGATCCTTCATGGCTTTGGTCAACACACTGCACAACTCTACAGGATCAAGGGCCGAACTGACGCAGGGACTGAACAAAATCATAGATAGGTAGTGAGATTCTGTTTGCTATATTTTTTCATTAGCTTCTAATTACAAAACCACCAGTTTATTCAAGACTATTTATTTAAAGTCAAGTACATATTTAAACTGGTAAACTATTGTAAACATAGAGCTAGAAACTGAATAAACAAATAGCTTATACTAATAAATAGAATGAGTTTTCAGGATAATGAAGGTTGTTTACCTTCCCTGTTTGACAAATGTATAGTGGAGTGGCATTCTGTTTTCATTGTCTTTGGCATACACATTAGCCCCCCGAGATATCAATAGCTCTTCCAGATCTGTGCTGGCATTGGATGTGCCCGAGTTGGAGCTGACAGCCAAATGTAAGGGTGTACACTTGCTGTTATCAAGAGAGTTTACGTCAGCACCTCCCTCCAAAAGGGACATCGCCATGTCCACAGCATTAGACTCGTTACCTACAATAGGACAGATTGTTAGATCTCTACCATAAAGAATGTGATATCAACAGAATGTCTTATTCTTATCAAATAATTTAATAACAGGTAATTTGATTGATATTATATCAACAATTTGATCCCGATTGTCAAGGAGAAGAAATTAAATCAAGTCATACAAAAGAAAATTTGATATCTCTAAACTATTACCATAGTTCTGAGGGAAGGAGATACTGGAGTACTTACTTCTGTTAGCCACAGCTAAGTGAAGAGGTGTCTGCTTAGTTTTGCTGTTACGGCAGTCAACCTGTGCCTTTGCTCTAACCAACATGTTCACCAAGACAGGATTTCCCAACCTGTAATAAAATTTGATGATATCACTTAATTTCCTTATTTTACTGATTGTGCTTTACAAATGAATTTTCCAAATAAGCACACAAACTTTTAACAAGTTTTAATTTACAACAAGCCCTCCTCTAAAACACTAACACCTTTGTTAGATATATCTCACAAAATATGAGTGATCCGGTGTACTTTTAGAAATTTTCAATAAAAATTCACTAAATATATCAAATTAACCTAAAGGCACTTTGAGCAATGACAAAAAGTTAAAATGTGTAGTCACACTGACCTTTACTTTTAGTGTAAAATATCTAAATATTATTTTTTTAGCTATTAACTTGATAAATAAATTGTGTATTAGTTGAAAAGAAATACAACCACATCACAAATGAAGGTGTAATATCTATTTTTTACACTGAAGGTGACATTGACCTTGAGTGTAATATGCTAAAATGCACATACGTTGAATCTACCTTGGTACAAAGCCGCTGTATGAAGTTTCATGAATGAAGACACTAGAGAAATGACACCACAACAAGACATACAAAGACGACACAATATTACCTCACCCCATTTTCTAAAGGTGGGGCTTTATAAAGAAGAGGAATATTTATGTTCACCATTTAATGTACACAACAATACAACAATATCCACCCATTTCTAGAAGTGTACACTGTTTAATGTAACATGAAGTATTTCCTTCTGTCGTCAAAGTGATCAACATTCTCTATGACCGATAGAAGTGTCTAATGCCTTACGTGGCTGCCGTTGTCAATGCTGGTACTGTTGTTTCTTTGTCTAGGGTGACGGTAGTGTTTGGGTTCGCTCCAGCAGCAAGCTACAAATATAAATATGAGAGACATCAAACTAGGAAACTTGGGCTTAAAGAGGATCAAGAAACTCAATGCACTATAAACAGGGTTTCATCTACACCAGTATCACTGGATTTTCCCTTATTTAGTGTATTTGAAGCTTATTTGATAAATATTTTCTTTAATGCATATTTGCCATTACTAATGATCTGAGATGAAAGTCATAAAAAATACCTTCACTAAAGTTCTACATGGCGTGGGACACATTTCTAAAGAACTTCAATCGGTCCCATGAAAACATTACCCAATATTTGGTAAATTCTAATGGAGAAACAACCGATACATGCATCACAATGGTCTCAGTCACGGACAGGTTTTAAATCACTAATCAGGGCCCGTATTCATGAAACCGTTCTCATGCTCAAGCATGGATTCTGTGCTCAAGCCAGCTTTCTTGTAACCCACC
>JAUMHH010178717.1:0-15280 GCA_032359455.1 Chlamys rubida
AACTCTATCAGCTGGCTTTCACATGATCTTGATTTGCGAAATCCATGCTGAAGTGGGTATAGGATGTTGTTTGTGTCAGCATGTGTCATGATTTTACTGACAACAATATGTTCCATCACTTTGCTACATATGCATGTTAGGGAAATTGGTCTGTAGTTTTCTGCAGAGAATTTTGGACCTTTTTTATATATGGGAGAGACATGGGCTGTTTTCCAGTCAGATGGTACTTTCCCTGATATGAGAGACCGTTCATAGATGATTGTTAGAATTGGTGCTATGTCATCAGCAAGTTCCTTCAGGATTTTCGGTTTGAGATTGTCGGGACCAGCTGCTTTATTAGGATTTAGGTTTTTAAGTGATTTGGAAATACCCTGGACTGTGATGGTGAAATCTGGCATAACTTGATATTGCGGTTTTGCAGAGATATTGCATCTTTGTTCAAATTGAGCTGCAGTGAGCTTCTCTGAAGTAGAGAAGACAGACTGAAACTGTCTGTTTAGTACTTGAGCCTTACTGACAGGGTCATGGACAAGTTTCCCATTTTGTTTTAATGAAGAGATGCCGTTAAAGTCTGATCTTTTCTGCTTTATGTAGGACCAGAATCTCTTCATTGTCCCGTAGTCTGTATCGGTCTCTGGAGGAGAGATAATTCCTTCAATGTAATGCCAATATGCCTGACGCAATAATTTTTGTATGATGCTTTAATTCCCTATATTTTGATTTCATATTGACATCCCCTGATTTTTTTTACATTTGTTGTAGTCTATCTCTTTTGTGCATTAATTTTCTGATATTAGGGGTTACCCATGGCGGACTATAGGTTTGGGTTTGATATTTTTGTGGGGGATATGGTTTTGGATGGAATTAACCAGACCGAGTCTAAAGATTTCCCACATTGTATTTACATCTTGATCAGAGCAAGTTTGGATGGAATTTAGTATGTCTGATAGGTCTGATCTGATGCTGTCCCAGTTAGCTTTTTTATAGATGGGGACATTTCTTGGCTCTTTGGGGTTCAATATCAAATTCGACAAATGGTATGTGTCGTTATCTGAAATACCAGGGATGACTTCAGTACGGGAAATTTGTGATTATGAGATAAAGATATGTTCATGCCTAGTTGGTTTATCTATGACCTTTTGTGTTTTTGTTTGTATTTACTGGGAATAATTTCAAAACGTTCCAAACTCTCTGAAAAGGCACGCAACATATTTAATTCTATTCACATGGAAATAAAAATACGAATTGAACGAGACAATAACTTCTTTCAGCCACTGAAAAAGTAATCACTGCACCAGTTATAACTGCGAAGAGCTCAATTTCAGCGTTATTTTATCGCCAGTATTATAGATGAAGCAACAAAAAAAACTTTTCCTGTTCAAGAGTTACTTCCTCGTCAACGTATTCATATCTCGCATGTTTTGCTCCTGTGCACTAACTCCTAGATAGCAACATTGGCAAATTATAGGATTTGTATTTACTAATAAAAGTGCCGACCAATTGACTATGGTAGCAAGAACTAACCAACAGGGCACATACATTACATCTTAACTCGTCACCTTGAATGTTTGAGGTCAGCAGCAAAAAGGGTAATTAAATTTTATTTTGTGAGCAAGAGATATGTGTTAGAGAGTACAAATGAACTTAATCAAGGCTGAAAAGTATACAAAAAAAAGATAAAAATATTACTGAATTCTTACGATTTTTTATTTCCTCTCATGCACAACATGTTATACAGGCTAAATGACAACAGAATTTATGACAATATATTTCAAAAGTATGGATGATGTATGTCACTTTCATCGACACATACCGTAATGTTTTACAAAAGACTTCACACATACAACTACACAACTTTATGTAGACAGGGTTGGATAAGGTTCATCCTGATTGGTTGATTGTAATTGGGCTGAACACACCTATTAATACCTCTTACATTAACAAATGTTCAAATGTATAAATGAAAAGCAGAAAGATGGTAAGTACAAAAGTCAGCAGTATCCCACCATACTGCATATAAATAGACACTTAGTTATTTCCATATGTATTACACTATAATAATTACTATTGTAGAAGCAGAATATGAATTGAAGTGTAAATCACCAACCAGGTTACATCTTGTACTGTCCTCTGTCTCAATACAACAGTACTTGGTGGTACCCAGTACTAAATAGATCTGGATGACTCTCACAAGGTGGATTGCAATCGTTGTCAGGGTGAACCCTATGCCAAATCTATAGTCTAACAATCAAACAGAATTACGATTGTACATGATACATCACACTTTGGCTCTCGGATCATGTATGAACTGAATAATTTGTAAAATGGCCTAAGAAATCAGTTTTAAGCAGATAAATAGATCTAGTACTCGTACCCCAAAACACTAGTTTACACTTACAGAGGAGAAGATCAACTCCAAGGCAACATATTAAACTTATAAATTAAAGCTAAGAAATTTCAAGAAGGGATAATAATATTTTATCTTTCCACCAAACACAAAGAATACAGAATAATCAAACTTAATAGTACAAACAATCATTACATTTAATTCATTTTCACATACAGTGAGTAAACCAAGATACCTACACAAGAACAAATCAGAACCCACAGTTCAGACACCAAAATGACCATTATGTGGCACCAACACAAAATGTCTTCTCTTGAATACTTTTGTTATTATATTTTGTAACTTTTATTAATTTAATTCATATTCAAGAAAAAATAATGGATGGCAAGAAAGCAACAAGCATATGTTTTAACAAGGCTTGTTCAAAATTTCTTTTATCATAAAATATATACTTCCTTCATTGCAGTAGATTTTTTTTTATAAATTAAAAAAGTAAATAAATCAAAACGCAGGAAGGCAAATGAATGTCTCCAGAGAAACATCCTTATTGTACATCAAAAAAATTAGTGTACACAAATTTGCAGTAAATGTTCAAGAGAAAATATTCAACAAACTAAACAAATTTTCACGGAGAGGCTAAGCAAATAAATGAAGTGTTTCAACATGTAAACACCTGCCCTACATTTATCTTACAAATGTAAGGTGCTCTTCAAAATATAGTACTCGGGCACAGGAATCTTGTATACCAGTAACCTGAGTCAATCTATTGGCGATAGACAAGGTTTACTGGTATTGGAGGTTCCCAAACACTTGTTATCAGTATACACACCTACCTAAAACAGAGTATTCTCAGGCAGGAATGATACAAAACACTCAAGGCTAGAACTGAATAACTGTTAGTTTGTGTATTTATATACCGCATACTGGGCAATATTTCTGTAAATGATTGCGACAATATATATAACTACGGTGTGGTTCATACCGGGTAAATGTATACAAATATCTTAAATAGAAAATACACCTAAAAAAACGCACATTCCTGCAAATTGAAATGACTTAAAAAAAGATGGAAAGATGAATGTAGCTTTTTGTAAGCAACTTGGCATATTCTGTATTAAACATACAAGTATCATCATGTAGAGCTCATTATAACATGAATCAAAATTACTGTACTGCATGTTTTCCACTTCATGACAGTTGCTCATTTATCTGGATAAAAAAATGTCACATAAACACCAGTCTAAGATATAACGCAATCGTATCATTTTTCATGTACATTCCAGCAAAAACAACACTCTAAAGTCGTGTTTATCTTAAATCATATTTCAGCATCTACATCTCATGAATAGTATACACAAATTACTACTTCGACTTTTGTGAGAAATGACGTGGAAATAACATAAATTCGAAAATATTGTATTGTCTATTAATGCTTATAAATGGGAAGTTGGACAGACTAATCCATTATATAATCTCAGATTTATAGGTCAAAGTTTTAGCATTCAAGAAACTAAAATCTACTTTACCTTCAATCGTTCAAGTTTTTTCCAGATTAAGACGATACATTTTGAAAGGATAAATTCAAGTCAACCTACTGTAATACACAATAGTGTAACTTTAGTGAATATGACTTTAGATTGAACATAAACACAAACTTTAATTATTTTTTGAAGTCCAACCCTGAGACTAGAAATGCAATATAAACAAATTCAGGCCTGAAAATCTATGTTTTGTTAACTGGCTTGTGTGACACTAAATAAACATTCTGTAATATGGTATCAATTAGACGGCTTTTATCACCACTTCTTCTTGTGCTCATCCATACTGACACCTCCCGGACCGTACGCCACCACCAACAGCAAACCCCCAATGACAGAGAGTGTCTGGAAGAAATCATATTTCAGGAAGTCTCTCATTGGTTTGTAGGATGGGACGTTCCACCAAGCATTAAAATACATGTTCAGCATTGTCAACCAAACAACCAAAACAAGGGCAGACAACTTCGTTTTGTAGCCAATAGCGAGAAGAAGAATTAATGCTGTACCAACCAAGTTCTGTATCACTTGAAAGAAGTCAAATTCTAAACGTAACAGGGTTAAGAACATAAGCACAAGAAGAATGCGGCCACTGAGCTGCATGTACTGTTTCGGGTTATTCTCTCCAAGCGATGGAAGGCCTGCAAAGAGACTTTTACCTTCTGCACGATCTTCTGCTAATAAAAGTAGTACTCCTCCTGCCAAGGATAAATTTCTGAAAAATATAAAACAGGCCAGTCCAGTGAGTCAACAATCCATCCTTTATGCTGAGTCACATAGTTCTTCACTTGAAATGAAACATCTGTTATTAAGTTTATCAATAGGTGATCTTTTTATATTCTATGTGAATCAAAATTTCTAATTTTCTTGTAATAATCCGCAACTGAACATTCCGACAAGTGTTCAACTGGAGAGTTATAATTTTTAATCAATGGTATTCATTAACACTTTTCAGTATAGATAATAAAGACAAGAGATTAATTTAAAATCCTATACTATTTGTTAAGTTTTCAATTACAATCTATATTCAACATTAATGAAAATCTACCAGTAAATACTTACCTAAAAAGAAATTTGAGATCCCACAGGATGCTATAGGCTACAGTCTGGAACAAAATGTATATGTAGTTGATTACAAAAATCATTTAACCAACTAAAGTTCTGAATTGAAGGTGGAGAAAGAATAACTTCTTAAACTGATTTACTTATTTTGGTCCAAACACCATGGCCCAATGGCCTGGTGCCAGTACTCAGTAGATTTGGTCTGAGGGTAAGTGAAAATTAAAGTGGACCTGTCACAGGGATCGGAGCAATATTTCCATTGAATATAAAATAAACAATAGACAGGCAAAATAGCTTTGTTTCTGTGATAAGACCATAATATCATGAACGCTAATTTCAAAACATGTACCTACACATAAAAGATGAATTTGATCAAATGCATTTCACCGCTGTGCAAGTATTTTTTTTCCAAATCCACTTGCCAAATGAACAAATACATTTGAAGGTTTGCTTTTGCCATGATTCAAGTAATTCATATTTTACAAAACATTTGTCTTAATAATAACACCTAAACAAATGTTTCAGCGGGCCTGTATTGCTCACCTGGATATTTAAGCAATCATCGAACATTGTTAGTAACAGAAAAAAGACAACACCCTTTCTTTATAAACCATTTGATTTCCTGGTATCAAGGAAGCTTCCTTGAAAATCTGGTTTAAATTCAATCAACAGGTAAAGAGGGGTTGACAATTAAGATTTAAACACTCAATTTCTCTTCTGTTTTTGTGCATTGCCCCTCAAGGTAGCTACATTCTTCTCTTACACCCTTTGATCAATCCTGTTAGCATGAAATTGAATGTTTTCATCTCTTCATGCTCAGCATAAATAATTGTTTATATTCTTACAGGGTGGGAATGTTATCTGTCTTGATGAACTTACTCTGGGACTAGTCCCCATGGTTGGGTAGGGGATGGACCCCGACAGAAACATCTGGTACATGTAGCATGAACGAATTGGTCTTCAATGCACAGAAATTGCATACGTGTTTTTAAGATGCACCCAAAGGGTGAAAGGAAAGGGGCTGGACCCAACACCAATCCTAGCAGTAGCAGCATGTTCTTGCTTATTTCTTCATCAACATTAATGAAAATATAGTTTGAGAGGGGGGGGGGGGTGTAGGCAGGCAGGCAGACCCTTTGTATATAAACTAATGGGTCCTTTTGGTCAAAGGATGCTCCAGCAATCAAATATTGTTTAAATCCCTTTTCTCCATTTGGGAATGAGAAATGTTTTAACAATTTATCTCCATTTCCCTTCTTGGGATCCACCACTCTGCCCCAAGGGAGCCCAAAGCCTCTGCTTATACAACTTTGAATCCCCTTTGCCCAACTTTGCTCCAGACCAAATGAAGTCAAAACCCAACTGACAATTCTGAACGAAAAACGTTTTAAAGCAAAATTTGACTGAGGATGACAAACCTAGTGCCATGACATAAGCAAAATTAACAAAATTAAACTGGTAAAGAACTGCTGAGAAAAAAAATAAAGTTCAACAGGTCATTAAAAGTCGTCAATCATCAAATGTTAGTGCATGCATTTTCATTACCTGTAAAGCTATAATTGAGAAGAGTATGCCACAGGCAATGGGAACCTTCTGTCGACTAAGTACCATGACACAGCCTCCTAACTGGCCTATTAGATTAATTAATACAAAAAGTGTGGCAAGATACCACCCACAGCCCCATGTTGAATTCATGTAGTCACGTTGTTCAGTCCACTGAGACCACATTCGAATTCCATCCTCCAAAAAGGTTCCTATCAGACAAAATCGAGCCACATGAGGAAGAAAATGTTTACTCTTCCTCAAGATCTGAAAATGAGAAAAACACTCATGAAAATTGTTACCAATCATTCAATTTTATATCAATTCTGAAAGATTTAACCCCAGTAACTTTTTGCTAGTTTTGATTCAATACTTTGCAAAACATTAACATAGGGTACGTGGATACATTATATATAAGGTGTAACGGTGCAAATGTATTGTATGTTTATTTTTCAGGTTTCTTTTTCCTATGTGTTACATTTTTTTTTTGTATACTCATAGCCTTATGAAATTCTTCATACTTCTCCTTAATCTTCCAAGGGAAGTTAAGTCTGGTCTGCTCTACAGAGGTCACAATCTGTGTATCTGTGTATCTACTTTGATAAGATACTGCTGAAATCTTTGGAATACTGGCTGCACCGAACGGATCACTATTTATATAGACTATATAAAATCATCTATCCCCCCCATCCCCCTCTCATTCTGGGCTTTACTGTCTTATAGATATCTGCATTTGTTCACTAGTAGAGTCAAACACTTTTTTTAACTTAGATATGGGCCCTAGTATGTACTCATACAGGATCCGCTGCATGTTATGTTCTTGTTAGAAAAAGGTGAGTGTTGATAAAAGGGACCAGTGCAATTGTAATCCATATAAATTACCCTTTCAAGATTCATCCCTTTTTAAAAATTGGTTTTGTTACAAATAGTCATACTTGCAAAAGTTCAGAAAACACAAGTAATCTGAATGTGTCCTAGTGCTTTCATTGATGGGGGGTGCTCACAAACAAATGTGTCCAAACATGTTCCCTTTTTTATTGAAGGCTTTGTTTCAAGCAAATCAGAGGTGTGATTTAGTCATAGTTGATAAGATTAATAGGGGATGATATATTGATTATTTGTTAGTTTTTATTCAATAGTGGTAATTACTTATGTAAAGTTTAAGTTCAGAACTTCTATGATACGGAAAATTAAAATAATACTTTAAATTTCTGTCTTTGTAAGAGTACACTAACACAGCATTCAATGGGAAGTCATATATTTCTAATAAACCATTTTATATAATAAATATATTAATTTGGCAATGAAAAGGTAGGATGTTTTGTATATGATTTTGAAAAATTTAAGAAGTTCCCAAATAAAATCTACTAGGACTAGAAGAGTTGTACATCTCTGATGTATGTTCTACTTTTAAGTTGTCAACTAATTGTGACATATGGTGGGAACCACACTACACATGCATACAAAAACATAACAATATATGACCGGTATATACTGAAATATAGTTTACAAATCATGTATTTTGTTTGTGTGTCAATCATCAGTTATATTAGCCAGAGATTCTGGCCTCAACAATAGACTTTTCTTTCTCCAGCCATCTATCTGTCAAAAGTCTGGTGTTGTATCCTATATATGAAACTCTGGCTATTGTGGTGGGAACGGCCATATGACACATGAGGATCTCGACGTGTACAAATCTCCATATACCGGCATTTCTTATTATCTCTGCATCGAAAACAAACATCGCTTTCGATCGATTATGAATGTTCAGAGAAATGAAGGAAAGATTAAATATGTTTCTATATTTTCATTTGAAACATTGATGAAGATGCTGCAGCTGCAATGACTTTTTTTCAAAAGTGAAAACTGAAGTGCCATACTTTCTGTTTGATAAGAGACAGTTTCACTTTCGAGATTCATGCTGTACTCCTCCTAACACTTGTCTCTAATGTTTACCTGATCTACAACATCTTCTGCTTTATCCATCAATTCACTTTGTTGAGGCATTTTGGCTTCGGCGAGGCTAAAGTGATTGCCTGCAAATTGAAGCCACGTACCCCCGTGTGGACCAGAACCGGAAATATGAAATGTGAAGCTGTGAATACAATTGATGTTACTCCCTCGCATAATAACATAATTTTGTTTATTCTAAAGGACATCAAAAGGATTGTGTAATCTGATATACAAATTGATGTTTTCAAATTCCAGTTCAGTTATCAATTGAATACAATGCATTGATTTATTCTAATTTGATATTTACATATGATTTTTTTATTATTGTAGTGAGGAGTTAAGTTGTTAATTGGAACAGCCTGCCACGTTCGTAACAAGTGCCCTCTGTTGGATATTGTAGAAATACAAAATACACATCCGGTATGGTCGATAATCATTGTTATAAAAATGGCCGCCGCCTGTGATCTCAATGCGGCAAAAAAGAATTTACAAGAATCTTTAGGCGAGAATATGAAAATGTTAGTATTAGTCGACCTCAAAGCACGATATTCATTTCTTTTTTATAAAAAATGCTATGTAAAATAGCATGTCGGGGTTTTCAGTTCGAAATTAATTCTAAATGTTTATTGGCAATCAGGTTGTTGCTATTTTGTTATGGCTTCATCTGTTCATAACTAATACCATCAACTCGGACCAATTTGTGTTAAGTGATGCACAGGTTACAAATGTCGTCGGACCAGACTCAAATTTCAGCAAGTTGTACTATTTTCTGTAAATTAACGTTGTTACACATGAACAGTATGTTAGTAAGCATGAGCTAATTCTATATCATGTTACTTGTATGTCAGTTTGTTAATTCATTGTATGGGATGTTATAGGATTAAAAAGGTATGGGTTGAATTGTCCTTTAGAATGAACAGTAATCAAGAATGTATTTTCTGTTATTTATTCACAGATATCTACAAAACCTCAAGTCATGGTTTAAACAAAAAGTAAGTTTTTAGCTTCAGGTTTTTTTTTTTTTATTTTACCTATTTACTATTATATTAAAGTTGATGGTTTGCTATCCCTTTTTTTTTTGTATCAAAATTGAGTTGTTATGTTTATTTGCGTTTTTTTTAAAGGTATGAGGTTTAATATATGAATGGAAATTCTTCCTTTGATCTTTGATGTCATCCTGGAAGGGGAGACAGTTGATTGCTACTTATTCTGCATAACGCTTGCCTATAAGCTTATAAATAGTAAATACAGAAATGTTTATAGTTTAACAATCATAAAAATGTATTATTTCATTTTTTTGGGGGGTTTTGATGACCTCCATTGAGCTGGCTAATATATAAATAATTAAAGTTGAAAGTTGTTCTTTATTCTACTGATGATAAAAGGATCTTGTCAGCCTGTCAGGAAACCTGTGTGTATGTGCATGTGTATATATCGTATGTAAACCAACCACTACAGAAAATATCAACAATATGGCTGGACACACATTCAAAATGTGACAATTTGTTAAAGTAGAAGAGTTGTATAGTTTCATATCTGTGATTTCTAAGACAACTGCACTGTCTCTCCTGAGAAGTTTGCTGATTCACAAATATACCTACAGGTAATTGTAAATATACAATATCATAAACTTCACATCAGTATAAACATGAAACACTTTTTTCCACCAGATTTCTAAAGAAGACTTTGATTTGGAAGCCCGCAGTCTTTTGTCAGATGATGCAGGTAAATCTGACTTCTTTGCTAATTTCATAATTTAAAGACACATTCAATTCAATTCATTTATTAACTTAGGCCTTGCTGCCCATCAGTACATAAATATGTCAATATACATTACATAATAAACGATGGCACGACAAACAGTGCAAAGTGGAGAGTGTAGTAGTACATACATGTGTATCTAATTAAATTCTCAATTTATTTGCTTCCAAAATATATTTACCAAGTTGACACAGTTCCTTGGTGTTGTTAACACACAATAATTGTATAAATTTAAACATAGATGTTTTTCCAGTAATGCTACAGTGCCTTATAACTGTGACTTGCAAGTTCTTTTCAATTATTGGATCATGCTAAATGATAAATTTAAAGGCGATACATTTTCTAGCACATTTTCTAGCAAAAGTAAAGGGGTTGGACAATTCCATCATCCTACAGCTATAACACTAAATATTGTACACTTCTGGAGTAAGAGATGTAATGTGTAAGGTAGCAAATAACCTATGCTTTTATTCGTGATTCCATTGTCTAGATTAGTTTGAAACATCTTGTTTCCTTTACAATTTTTGTGTGTTTTCATGTTCATCTTTTTACAGTATTTTTTTGTAATTTTGTTTTTGCAGTCCATCTTCATAATGAATTTCTTTTGGCAATCATAGCTCGCTGCCAAACTCTGAGTTCATCATTAGGTATGTATGGTAACATTTTGTGTCTTAACATTTAAAAACCTTGGAGATTATTTTAGAATATTTGTTGTAAGATTTCTAATTTCCAACAAAAGTCCAGGAATGTAATAAATCTGTGTGCAGAAACCATGTTTACATTGATTTTCATTGAATCTTCATAATATGTACATCTACAATAACCTTTTACATGTATTAATAAAAAGAAAGAAAGAGTCTCTGAAAATTTGAGCAATTATTATTTGAATAGACTTTTGGACAGGCTTAGCAGCTGTTTCACTATTTTCTCCATATCTTGTAAGGAACTGTGAGTCGTATAATATGAAAGATTTGATCATAAAAATGATGGATATGACAAAATTGAAGATGCATTAAGTTGTTGATGGACAGTTAGACAATGCAAAAACAGACGAATCTATTAACCCTACATAAGAGCATACTTAGATTCTAACTTTGTTTTCAGTTCCAAAAGAAAGCAGTTTACTGGGTAAAGGTAGTAGTGATCCATCAAAACAGTCGAAACCTCTCAGGCCAAAGTTTCGGAAACGTCCCCCTAGTTCTCGGAACACATTCCAAGTGAGTTTATTCTCATTATTGAATTCATTTGTCATTTTATATATCAATTCAAAAATCTGATTTGAATAAATGATGTCTGATTAAAAAAAAACGTTGCTAAAAACTGTTTGCGCCATTTGCTTTACTGTAGAATAATTTTTTGTTCACCTACAGGCAGGCTACAGCCTAATTGTTTTATAAGTGATTTTTTTTTTATATCTTTAAAAAGAATCAGTGTTTATTTCCCTCTTATTGTGCTTTTCTTTATATCAACAGCAAAGATTTGTACCTGCTAATCCAGTCATTCATCTTCCGGAGGTCAACTTCAAAGGGGCAGATGACATTGGTAAGGTAGAAAGGCAGAGACAATCACATGTACATTTGAAAACGTGAATTTCTTCAATTATGGAATAAGTTTCATGAGTTAATTGCTGCAAATCAAGTGATGTGTTTGATAAGTGATGGTAACTTCCTGTATTGCAGTGTTTGCTGCGCGAGAGTTATCCCTCCCCGATATCACTATGGTACATGGTCGTATGCTGGTGTGTGCGTGGGAGTCGGGTCTTGATGATGTCTCGGACATGGCAGTGAGACTGGTGATGCAGTCCATTGAGGTATGTTAGACTGACAGGAAACATTTAGAAAATGAAGGTGAACAAATATTTTAGAGTCGTTTTCTTAAAACTGCTTTTCAAATGTTTTAATGAAATACAAATTTAGGCAAAATGGAAATGAAAATAAGTATATTTCTTTGTGTGATGGTAAATGAAAATTATTTTCTTTAAATTCTCTAGAAATTGTGTGAATCGTACACAAATTCTCCAGTCGTTGAAATATTTATTTCCTGATCAAAACAGCCATAGATTCAACATTTCCATTTCCAGAACCAGTTAAAGAATTTGATATCAGTAGTGCTGTCTCAAAGAAGTGGATACAAGCTAAGAGAGAAAAAATTCAAATTTGCTGTTGGCACGCAAGTAAAAAATCCTTACTTGAGACATGCACCTTTAATTGAAGATGAAAACACAGAGAGGTAAGTTTCATAAAAAAATGCATGTACATGTACATATAAATAAATATTCATCCTTTTTCATGTTTTTACAAATCTTAGGAAATGATGTTACTTCTAATGTTATTGAGGCCTTCAATTTGGGTCAATATCTAAATTGAATTTGCTTTTTATGTCTAATCTATGACAAAGTTAATCAAGCCTACTTGTTTAAAATATGACTGGTCTCCGCCAAATTTCTGATGACATTTTCTGTTTGGGAAAGATTGTATGTAAGTTAAAGAATTTTAAGGAATTCTGTATCCTATTTATAAAATTGAATGTGAAAAAAAACTGTTGCATGCTTTGCAGTGAAGCGACAATGATATCACAGACAGGAAACCACATCCCCAGTCGGAAGTCGCCACTAGAAATTGGAGAGGGAGCAGCTGCAGAACAGCTGGCTGCAGCCAATCAACCAATGTACAAAGGGCCTGTATCTCTGTTTGATCTGGTCCACTGTTTACAGGTATTGATCTTGCTATGTATCTGATACGCTTTCTACGGTTTTTGTCTCGCCATCACAAAGAAGTGGAAGCAAGACTGAGGTGTTGCGTTTCCGGCGACGGCAGCATCAACATTAGGATTTTGTGTTTAAGTAACTTTCACTGAAAGTATAAATGCTAGACCAACCAAACCTGGACCATAGATGCATCTTAGGTATTACTCTCAACCCATGCATCAATTGCTGGATGCGGCCTACCTTTCATGGTCCATTGACTTTGTCTTCATCTCTATCAACATTAAGTTTTTTGCTTCTCTGAAACTATAAGTGCTAGACCAACCAAACTTGCACCATAGATGCATCTTAGGTAGTTCATCTCAACCCATGCACCAAATGCTGGATGCAGCCTACTTTTTCATGGTCCATTGACTTTGTCAGCATCTCCAACAACATTAAGTTTTGGGTTTAAGTTACTTTCTATAAAACTATAAGTGCTAGACCAACCAAACTTGATATGTGCATTGATGGTCAAAGGAAGGCACAGAAAAGATGTAGCAATCCGAATGGCTTGTTGAATGTATATTTTTATATTCAGACCCTCATCCCTACTTGTCTTCTTGTTTTTGTACCAGTTAGTTTCATGGTACAGTTGTGAGATCGCACAACTTTACACGATGTGCGAACGATAAAAATCTGGGAGATTATTGCTTGTGCATATTTGTGCACACGATGGACGAACGTTGTGTGATAACAAACGTGGTTGGTGTAAATTGAGGAATGGCTGATTAATATTGTGTTTAGAAATATATAAACTTGATTTTTAAGTATTTATATATTCTAGCTATATCTTTAAGCTTACAGATGTGCATGTTTTATGGTTTGAAGCATTGAAAGTGTTATGGGACACTATCAGGTCTGTAATGAAAGGTCAAGTTTGTGACGGGGCAGGCTGAGGTTACACCTCGGTTCAAATTGTTGTTTATTTTTATTGTATATGTTTTTCAAGGCAACCCAGAGCTGTACGGCCCACAGAGAAAGAGAGGCTGAGCAGCCTTAATCTGCCCGAGTCATTTGATTGGAGGAATCACATGGGACAGGACTTTGTTTCCCCCATCAGGAACCAAGGTATGTCAGAGAGCAAAGTCTGCCAGTAAATAACTAAACATGCAGGGTAGCAATATGGGATATCAATGAGGTGTCACTAAGGTTTATATCTAATATTTAAATGATGGAAGATAACTCTGTCTTGCCTGAGTGAATGAGTTTTGAAAACATCATCAGGTATATATTGTCCTTGAAGATATACATATAAATTAAGCGAAACTGTATATGCTATTGAAACTTTTCCTCTGTGATCTTGATTTGTCTTTTAAAAGAATGCATTACTATATATACTAAATAGATATACATGGAGCCAGCTTTACCTTACAGAAGCCTGCGGTAGTTGCTATGCCTTTTCCTCTATGGGGATGCATGAGGCCCGTGTGCGTGTGATTACCAACAATACCCAGCAGCCAGTCTTCTCCCCACAAGACATTGTAGACTGTAGCCATTATTCACAAGGTATGTTCATTGATGTTGTCCTTGACCTAAAAGACATTGTGAACTGTAGAATTAATTTACAGTGTATGTTGATTTTGACCTTGATTAATGAATATTCTTTACAATAGATTGTTCTTTAAACATGAATACATTCAAGTTTAAAGTCCTTGGTTTCTGTTACAAGAAGCCTTTTGGATTGAAGTTCCTACACAACACCACCAATGAAGAAAGCTTCTACTTTAAGTTGGACTTCTAATTAAACTTTTCAGGAAAATATCCTGAATACATGGATTCATTATGTGTTCAAATTTAATTAACCTTTTTTTAACAATATATTGATAAAAACTATCTCAAATTGTGTGTAAATGAC
The DNA here is from genome assembly GCA_032359455.1 of Chlamys rubida. Taxonomy (NCBI): domain Eukaryota; kingdom Metazoa; phylum Mollusca; class Bivalvia; order Pectinida; family Pectinidae; genus Chlamys; species Chlamys rubida. The sequence continues at coordinate 14,802 of JAUMHH010178717.1, forward strand.
CAAGTTTCTGAAGTTTTTCTTGTGATGGTATATTTTTAAATGCAAATACAGATTAAAAGACTTTATACTGGAGAATTTATTACCTAGTTGTTGTGTTGTTCAGGGTGTGAGGGTGGATTTCCCTACCTGATTGCGGGGAAGTATGCAGAAGATTATGGCATTGTCCCCGAGTCGTGCAATCCTTATAATGGCAAGGACTCCACGATTTGCCAAACAAAAGCCTCATGTAGCCGCATGTATGCGACAGACTACACCTATGTTGGAGGATATTATGGAGCGTGAGTAGAATATTGGTCTACTTTTTAGCTCACCTGGCCCAAAGGGTCAAGTGAGCTTATGCCGTACTGCGTCGTCCGTCGTCTGTCCGTCAACTTTTTCTTTTAAACGAAGGACTGGGGGACATAGGGTCATGATATTTGGCCAGTAGGTACCTGGGATGGAGTGCTATAAACTTTCCTCATTAAAATGACCTTGACCTA